>CAMOHE010032406.1:0-15859 GCA_946598075.1 Artocarpus hirsutus | reverse complement strand
ATCTTTACAAATGATTGATTGGGAAATGTTCATAGTGAACTTTATAATGAATATAAATGTTTATATATGGTAAAGAAGAGATGTTATGAATCAAAGAGATATATGTTTATATATAATTGAGGGCATGATGCCATCTCAGAGATTGGGTTGTGTAGTGAACAACCTTGGGGGCAGGTCCCGAAACCCAGCTGGGCCACTACGGTGGTGAGTCATGTATGGTTTGCCCAAGAAAGGAAAAATGGTACTCTTTGATTGATTTATTTGAATTATTTTGGGAAGATTATATTTTATTTAATTTCACATTTAATTATTTATTCGTTAATGGTTCCAGTTCATTTTTATATGTTTATTTGACTTATGCAATTTCTTTCAAAGTTGAATAATTTTCAAATATAGTCCTACTGAGCCTTTCGCTCACATTTTATCTGTTTTAAAATCTTAACCCTAGGTGGATATCAGCATAGGTTTGGAGAAGAGTCCGCCGACCGGACTTACGAACAGTAGAAGTATTTGATAGGTTAATTTACAATTCAAGGCATGTAAGACTTTAACTTTTCTTTTATTCTGGACTGTGGTTGTATCATAACATTGTCAGTACTATATGTGTGTGCACAATATGTGGGCCAGTGGGACTCATACGCGTTCCACCCCATATTTAATTATTTTAATGTTATTTCTATTTGTTTAATTATTATGATGATTCATTCATTTCTTTAACTTTTCTATTCAAACGATTTTAAAATCATCACCTTTTTATTTATCAATTTCATTCTAAAACCCTATTTTTAACCAAATCTTTCCTTAATTAATTTAACTAAACCACCACGTCATCTCCCGTACTCCGAGGCGTGACAACTTCCATCTACTAGTTTTCTTGAGGCATTGTTTGCCTTTCCTCATTCAGCATGTTGGGTGTATCATGGTTGTCTGCATTGTTAGCCATTTCTAGTGATGAAGC
The DNA here is from genome assembly GCA_946598075.1 of Artocarpus hirsutus. Classification (NCBI taxonomy): domain Eukaryota; kingdom Viridiplantae; phylum Streptophyta; class Magnoliopsida; order Rosales; family Moraceae; genus Artocarpus; species Artocarpus hirsutus. The sequence continues at coordinate 14,901 of CAMOHE010032406.1, read as the reverse complement.
TTTAAAATCCTCTAGTTGATGATCTAAAGGCCCCACGGTTGGTGCCAAACTATAGACATTGGATCAACAATCAAATACAAATGTGTTAGATTGATTTTATATTTTTCTATTTAAAAGTTTAGACCTTAAATCATCATTATTAGGACCTGTTTAACTTCAAAGCACCTTGTTAAAATAGTTACAGAAAATAAATTAGAATAAAGCTGAGTGAAATTAAATAATATCGGAAAAATAAATGAGACTACATATACAGATTTATAGTAGTTCATTCTATAACAAGAGTTACATCTATTGTTATTCATTATGGATGATAAAAATGGGTACAAGTTACAAAAGAGTATTTGATCTCTCTTTTTTTAACGAACTTTCTAAAATATATTTTCTACCCCAAGGTTATTAAAAATTTCAAATTGGCCTAAAATTTTGAATTTTTTTCAAATAAAACTATGGATTTTATAGTAAGGATGCGAGATAAATTGAATACTAGAATAACAAAGACAAACCTTCATTATCTCTAGACGACCCTAGGCCGTGGTCGCTTCAGAACACTTTGTTCGTACTAAAGTGGTGCCAAGAACTAAAATTTTAAGCAATAAAAATATTCATGTTCAGATATTACAATATTCGTGTTCACGTTGGTGCTATGCTTTCCGAATAAGATTATGAATGTTCTCTGAAAATGATGCTGCACACGTTGGCAACGTTTGCCTTCCTTTGTTAATAATGATAATAATAATAGTGATAATGATAATGATAAACTCTAGCCTTTCTTATTTGATCAATCCAGCAGAAACATTATTATAATATAAGGGTTCTCTAAACTGAAATTTGGATAACATTAAAGTGATGCACACATTCAAATTGTCATTAGAACTGCAACTTTAATTTGAGTTCTTAGGTGAGAGTCTCAACGTCAGGCTAGTGGACAAAACTATTATTTTTGCCAAAGGTTCATGCACGAAGTCCAAAAGCACAAGAATATGGTGTTACATCGACCTGCCACATTTGGTTGAAAATAAAAAAAAAAGAAAAAAAAATCAGAATAAAATATTTGACATGGTATACGTGTGCATGAACATTTGAAATTTGCCAAACACATTAAGTGGCACTCTGGAGCATCGTGGACTTTTCCAATCTACTATAGAGCAGAAAATGGCTTAGCCCTATATACGTGCATTCAATATTATTCCCTAATAATTAAAAATAAGTTAATCAAATTATACTGATGATATAAAATATTATCTTCATCAGATTAGGACTTGTAAGTAAATGGATAACATTCCAAATAAAAATGAAGTGGTTGTGACGATGTCTATCTTGATCTGGAAAAATAGCTAACCCCTAGTTATTTAATCACCAAAAAAGGATGTGCTATGCATTATTCTTTTTATTTAGCTGTATAATGTATTTTGTCCAAAAAAAGGTAGGGACAAAATATATATAATGTTCTATCAGCACGCCATCTGTTTTAGATTATTTCTTTTCAGACTTCACTCTTGCGAATTTCACGTGAGCGCAATACATCACCTAAGCTTCTGAGTCTAGTGGGAATCAAACTCAAATATTCAGGTTTATAGTTCTTTTGCAGAGTGATATATGAGCTTGAGATTTGGTGTAATGATTTATCAAAATCAAGTGTGCAGGTTTCCTGCTTTATAGGTGCATCTGGAAGGTTACCGTTACTATTCTTGTACATTACTTTCTTGACTAACAGGTAATAATTAGAAAATATTATATGTTATGTCATATTTTTAAAAATTGTGTTTATTTATGTCATACTATTGTTCATGTTATATGTTAAATTATACCATAAATAAATTTGTGTATATTTATAAAAAGTAAATCTTAAAAGATAACATTTATTAATACAGTTATATATTATATATATTGTTTGACGAGTCCATTTGAGGAGTAGTGATAAATTGTCGGGGCCAGAAATGAAAAGTGGCTTGTCCAAGGGACACTTGTGTGCTTTCCCTTGATTTTAATTTTGCGAGGTTGATTTTTTAGGTGTCTTTGTAGAAGTGAAAGGACAATGTAAATTTTGGTAATGTAAATTAGGTTGAAAATTTTGTGGATTTGTTTGTGTGATTAATATTTTGTGACATTGATCACGAATGTTTAAATTTTCTTATATTAAATAGCAATGGACAAGGAATGCTTGCTAATAGATAACTAAAATATAATACAAAAGGATTCAAGAACTTTTGTCTTCAGTGAAGATTAATATCAAGGGAAATATGATTACATGTCCTTATATATTAAAGACAATCGATTGATGACCCTGGATTTTATTTATTCTTATATATAAATTAATCGCATTTATGAAGTATGGACATGATGTTGGAAAAACATGGTTATTAACCATGTTTTATGCATTTTGAGTGGGTCTTACTTGGTTTTCTAGCAAATTAAAATGGGTTTCAGTTTTCCCAGATTGATGACCCTGGATTTTATTTTTTCAATATGGAAATTAATTGTACTTATGAAGTATGGACATGATGTTGGAAAAACATGGTTTATTAACCATGTTTTATTCATTTTGAGTGGGTCCTACTTGGTTTTTTAGAAGACTAAAATGGGTTTTAGTTCTCTTCTATTACATCTTTGAAACTGTGTATTAAATGTTCAAAATGATATGTGGATGAATGAAATTTTGATACCCAAAATATATCGCTTAGATGAACAAGGGCAGCCTAGTTGGTTGTAAGTCCCTCCACCCTAAGTATAGGTTAAGGGTTCGAGTCATGCTGAGTCCCACTTAAAAGTAGTGGCATTTCCCTTTCCCCTTGTATCAAAAAAAATATACTGCTTAAAAACCTCATTAAAGTGTATTAAATAGGATTAAATCAAAGACAATTCAAAGGATGAAACCTTTGAAATCAATCCTGCATAAAGGTATTTTAATTGCCTACTTAATGGCTGATTATGGCGTTAGAAATTCTATTGTAAATCCCTCCATGTTTGGCTACAAATTGGCCTCCATTCTTAAGTCTTTCTACACGTAAGTTACACAAATCTTCTTGCTCACATTTCTCTAGTGCTAGAATTTAGTGTGACAGTTTTCGAGCTTGTTTTAAGTTTGCTAGAGTAGTGATGAGAAGTGTGTTAACTACTAGTTTGTCGTTGTATCTTGGGAGATAGTAGCCGTTGTGTCCTTAAGCACTAACAATGAAGAACGAATTTGTTTTAAAGACACCTTGTGGTACACAGGCCTTGGCTCTTTCCTTTATTCCAATTCTATTTGTTTTTACATTGTTATTGTGCTTATTGCAATTCTCAATGGGTGTCTCTATTGACACGTCCCATTCTACTTTTGCATATACCTTTTATTAATAAAATTTCTTGTTATTATATTACTCATTAGTGAAATTACTTCTAAGGACAAAGTATCTAAGGAAAATTTTATATTAGTACTTTGTGTTATATCGAAATATACATTTGGTACTCTATATTTTTGAATATTTTATATTGGTACCTCAGCCTTTTAAAAAATCTCTTTTTAGTACCCAAAGGCTTTTTTGAGATATAAAAAGGCACAAATACCTTTCCGTATAATTGATTGAAATTTTTAGTAAAAAAAAGAAAAAATAGAACATAGTTGGACGCCTTTAAACTAATTTAAACAAGATTTACATAAAAAATTTCAATTAAATCCAAAAATGAAAAAATAGAGGAAAAATAGAAAAACTTGATTTAAATCTGTTTTTTTTTTTTATCAAACCAAGCCTAGATTCTAAATGATTTGAGTCCCACTAACTTAGATTTAAGGTTTTCTAAGCTTAAAGAAGCTCGGGTTTCAAAATACAAAGAAAATAGAAAAATTGAAAAAAGTTTAAAATTTTAAAAACTAACCTTTAATTGGATGTTTTTTAGGAAGATTTGAAGCTCAAATCCTTGTTCCTTAGCTTCAATCAGACAAGAGCAAGACTCAAGCTTGAAGTTTTTTAATCAAAATTTGAGAGCGAAGGGAGAGAGAGAGTGGCAGCGAGTAAGGGGGAGAGAAAGAGAGAGAAAGGTAGCTGAAAGAGAGAGAGAGAGAACGAGAGTGAGTGAAACAGAGAGGGAGAGAAGAAATAAATAGAGGGAGGGAGAGATGGTTTTCAACAAGAAAACTGTGTATAGCACACAGGTTTCAAATGGGACGTTTTTGGTATTTGATAAATTGTTTTGTTTCAAATCTAAAATAACAAATAAAATAATTAAGAGTGGTTAAACATGATTGAAAATAATTGGAAAAACATTAATTTAAAAATATCACAAAATAGTCAAATTAAGTTTCAAAATACATCAGGCATACTAATTCACCATTTTATACACTAATAAAACTAAATTAATTTTGGGCATTACAGCTCTTCATCCCTAAAAGAAATTTCACGCTCAAAATTACAAATCAACTTTGAAACAAAACAAATGCGGATACAAGTCCTACATAGTTGACTCTAACTCCCAAGTGGCTTCATCAATCCCGTGATGCTGCCACATGACCTTCACTAATTGTATATCATGACATTGTAAGTTGATCACTTTCCGATCGATAATCTAAACTGGCACCTCCTTGTATGTCATGTCTTCTCGGATCTGCGCATCATGGAATAAGACTATCTTGCTTTGATCATGCAGACACTTATGAAGCATCAACACATGAAACGCATCATGAACATGAGAGAGCTCAGGAGGAAGATTAAGCCAATAGGCGACCACACCAACGCGTTGAACAATTTCAAACGGTCCAGCATACCTCGGTGCAAGCTTCCCACTTACACCAAAACACGTGATACCTTTACATGGAAAAACTTTCAAGAGAATGAAATCTCATACTTCAAATTCCAAGTGTCAACGTCTCCTATTAACGTAGCTCTTCTACCTGCTTTGAGCTGCTTTCAACCTATCTTGAATTACGACGACCTTTTCATTGTTGTCACGAATCTCATTTGGCTCAAGAACAATCCTGTCTTTCAGTTCTGCCCAACACACTGGTGGCTGACACAGTTGTTCATATAGCGCTTCAAACGATGCCATGCTAATGCTCGCTTGATAGCTATTGTTGTATGCAAACTCTGCTAGATGCAAATACTTCTTCCAGTTCCTACCGAAGTTTAACACACATGCACGTAACATGTGCTCGAGAATTTGAATGACCCATTCAAATTGTTGGTCAGTTTGAGGATGAAATGCCATGCTGAAGTTCAAGTCCGTGCCAAAGGCTTCCTAAAAGCTCCTCTAATACTTGGCATTGAATCGGGTGTCTCTATCAGATGTGATGGATAAAGAGACTCTGTGCAACCTCACTATATTCTACAGATATAGCTCCCGAGAACTCTCCATGGACATGTTGACCTAAAAGGGATGAAATGCATCAATTTCGTTAACCTATCGACGACAACCCAAATCACATCATGTCTTTTCTCCGTCATCGACAAATTGATGAGGAAATCCATCGTAATGTGCTCCCATTTCCACCCCAGAATAGAAGCGACTGAAACTGACCTGTTGGCTTCTGGTGCTCGACCTTCTCTTGGAGACAAGTTGCATACTTAGCCACATATTCTTGAACATCCTTCTTTATGCCTCTCCACCAGTATTGCCTATTCAGATCACAATACATCTTCATGCTCTTGGGATGAATGGTGAACTGAGACTTGTAGGCTTCGTCCATTACGGCCTTCATCACTTTGACGATTACTGGAACTACCAAATGCGCCCTAAAGTACAGTGATATATCCGCGTGTATCCTACATTCCTCAAATTGATCTCTATTTTGAATTCGTGTCTAAATTCCCTATAGGTGCTGGTCTCGCCATTGATTCTGTTTCACCATCTGAACGAGAATTGGGGTCATCTCTATATGATACACAGAAACTCAGTCGTAGTTTTCATAGTACTATAGCCTGTACTTACTCACTATTTCATCTCTTTTCCAGTCTTCAAGTGCCAAGCAAGCGAGAATCCCTAAAGACTTCCTGTTAAGTGCATCTGCGACTACGTTAGCTTTCCCGAAATGGTACTATAGCATGAAATCATAATCTTCTATGTATTCCATCCATCTTTGTTGCCTCAAGTTCAGATCCCTCTGAGTAAACAAATACTTCAAACTCTTGTGGTCAGAGAAAACCTAAAACGTCGCCCCGTACAAATAGCATCTCCAAATCGTCAGTGCATAAATTACTGCTGCAAGCTCTAAGTCATGAGTGGGGTAGTTCCGTTCATAAGGCCTTAGTTGTCTTGATCCATACGCCACCACGCGTTCATGTTGCATCAACATGCACCCAAGTCCACGTCCTAAAGCATCTGTGTAAACTTCGTATGCCTCATCACTATTCGAGATAATCAACACCAAAGCTGTAATCAACTGATTTTTTAACTCTTGGAAGGCGAACTTGCATTCCTCATCCTATTTGAATCTAACATTCTTCCTGTTCAGTCTTGTCAACGGAGCTACTATCTTCGAGAAGTCCTTTACAAATTTTCTATAGTATCATACAAGTCCCAAAAAACTATGGATTTCTGCCACATTTTTTGGTCATTCCTACTCCACTATGGCTTCTACCTTGGAAGGATCCATTGAAATGCCTTGTTTGAAGATGACATGTCCCAGAAACTTGACTTCAGTCAGCCAAAATTCACACTTTTCATTTTTGGCATACAACTGATGTTCCCATAGAGTCTAAAGCACGATGCTCTAGTGTTCTTCATGTTCTTCGCAAGTCTTAGAGTAGATCAAGATATCGTCAATGAACACGATCATGAACTGATCTAGATAAGGCCTGAATATCCTATTCATCAAGTATATGAAAGCTGTCGAAGCATTTTTCAACCCAAATGGCATTACCAGAAACTCAAGGCATCCATACTGAGTCCTAAAAGCGGTTTTGGGAATGTCTTCTTCCGTAATCCTGAGCTGGTGGTATCCCAAATGTAAATTTATCTTCGAGAAGTGCCGTAAACCTCCAAACTGATTGAATAACTCATCGATCATGGGCAAATGACTTGTTCTTCATGGTGACTTGATTTAGCTGCTGATAGTCTATGCACAACTTGAGGGTTTTGTCATGCTTTTTAACGAACAAAATCGATGCACCCCATGACAATTTGTTGTTCTAAATATACCCCTTGTCAGCAAGCTTCTGAAGTTACTTTCTCAATTTTTTCATTTTGCTGATGCCATCAGATAAGGAGCTATAGAAATCAGAGCTGTTCTAGGAAGCAACTTAATACTAAACTCAATCTCCCGATGTAGTGGCAATCTTGGTAACTCGTTAGGGAAAACATCTTTAAACTCATCAACCATTGAAATCGCTGCATTTCTTGTCGATGCACTAGACTCTTCTTCTAGATTCATAAGAAAGGCATAACAAACTAGATTTGTCCATCCTCTGAGACATGTCTTCATGAGACACTCACTCATCATTCGATCATTACCATACTGGTAAGTGATCGTCGTTCCCCTATCAGACATTAAAGTCACTCTCCTAAGTTAACAATATGCAACTGCATTGTACTTGGACAACTAGTCCATTCCTAGGATTACATCATATGAACTCATAGGGATTACAATCAAATCACTCTTCAAAGTCTCACCCCCAATCTTTATTTTACAAGATTTACATATATAGTTTACACACACCCACCCCAAAGGTGAAGCAATAACTAAGGGCTCATCATACTCTTCAATCTCTAATCCTAAGGCATATACAAAATAACTTGAAATGAGAGAATGAGTGGCACCAGTATCAAATAAAACATGTGCTAAGGACTAACAAACTAAGACCATACCATCGACAACCGCGTTGCTAGTTTGGGCATCCAAACTCCCTAATGTCATGGTGTGGACTTGAGCTAGAGCTTTCCTTTTTCCTCTACCAACATTGTTAGGTTTTGGATTTGTCGGCCGATATTGCTACTATGGAGGTGACTGTTAGGTTTTGTTGGATTTTGTGATTCAAATAAGCAGCAAAAAATCAAAAATTAATTCCCACAAAACCTTGCAGGATTCATGCAATTCGATTAGATTGATAAGAAAGTCATAGAATCTTACCAGGATGACAAAAGGGGCAAAATTTCTAGAAGGAAAAGAGCGGATTCACTTCGGTGACACCCTAACTCGAGCTTTTCATATTCAGGATTGGATTTAGACGTTGTTACTTAGAGCAACGCCCTCTGTAGGTATCCACAAGAATAGACACTCCCAAAAACTGAATTGGTGTGCTAGCACTCTCTCCTTACGTTAAATGACTCTCTCTAATTTTAGGGTTTTAATGATTTTGCCTTTTAGAATAAGAGAATGCCTTGTCTCTTCTAATTCGGCAAGAAACCCTAAAACAGATATATATATATATATATTGACTTTGAGATAGAGTCAAATTTTAACTAGGGTATATCTAGATAATCTCTCAGAAAATAAATATTCTGGATAATTCAATAATTTTATCTTGAATTAATTTATACAAAAATTAATTCAATCGATAAATAGACATGAATTATCTAATCCTATCAAATTTTAGCCAATCTAATAATTTAACATAAGTTATCAATTTATTGGAAAAGCACGACGTATCATTATATGATTTATTATGAGCTAGTAAAGAAGACCTGACGGATCTATATAGTTCAAGCTCTTGATAATTATACAATATAATATCTCATATATACATTTTATAATTATCAACTTTAACGCTACTCCACTAAAAGTTAGAGCACTTTTGAACTATATAAAATTACGAAGCCTGAATAACTAAGTATCCATGACATATCGTAATGCATTGTATTCCTATATTATATCTATGATCGGCTTAAGGATAAATTCTATCTTATCTTCTCGATTATTTTTCTATTACGTTCCATTATCCCACCTTTGGAAAACTAACCATCTAAAGATAACATTCCATTTGGTTACATCTATGTACTCGAATAGTTGAGCACTCTAGTCTTCCAATTATAGGATAAAGCATATAAGAGGATATCGTTGACTCCTAAAGAGGAGCTATGGATTCTGTATCTGTGAATAACAGGTCTACACCATCAAGAGTCATGTCTCCAACGTACCAGTATGCATACCATCATGAAATATGGATGTCACCTTTTGGTACATCAAAAGACATAAGTCAAGACAATAGGCCCACCATTCATTTTAAGATTAAGATACAACACATATGATTGTCTAAAGTGAATTAATTTGCCGATACAGAGTTATTAATCCGAATCAATTACACTTTATGTCCAGATCCAATACATCATCACCTATGACAATGTACCAATATTTTTATTCACGAAGTCTACCTCGATGGCCAAGACAAAGCATCTCCTGTCAGAAATATAGACAACATAATAATCTTTGTATGAATAAAGTGCCGAACTTTATTTCCTCGATTGCGGATCTTATGATTTAGATCGTCACCTTTAAAATCATATCTTCTACATGATCTATCCATCATATGCCTAATTCTAAAGGTTTAGACCGATAGTCTCAACTTTTGTTTGCTTATCACACATCCAACAAATATGAATGCAAAGAGGACAACAATTTAATATATAAATAATAAATAAATTCTTTATTAATAAGAATGTCTCCAAAAGTGTATTATATTTTTACTCCTTAGGGCACACATGTCTAATAAGTAGCTGAGAATGTTAATATTACAATATGGAATCCATTCTTTGTCTAATGGGAAGCAGATAAATGATTCTCTTAAGTATTAATTTAGGGATTGAATTATAAGAGTGCTCAATTGATGATTAAGTTTATGAATTTATTATTCATTAGAGAATCAATGGCACTCAAGGATAAAGATGTAATTAGATAACGGATTTTACTTAGCTCTAATTATGAATTATTTATGAAAGATCGACTTATATATAATGGCTATATCAAATAGACGACTCTAAAAAATAAGTAATTAAATATCTATAATTTCAACAATGCAATTCCAACTATTTTGTGGAATTACATTGGAATTAATTAAAGAGCAATATATTAATGAAAGAGTTTAATTAATATATTAGTTTTATTAGAGCTTAAAATTATTGGACCATTAGTCCCTCAGCCATCCTTGTAAATATTGTTTGGACAAGTAGAATTATTGGTTTATAATTAATTTAGATTGCAAAATTGTAAATTAAATATCGCTCAAAATAAATTAATTATGAATCAATTTATATTTGTTAAATAATTAGATTATTTAAGGAATAAAATAAATAATTTTGGAAGACACACGGTGGGTGGTTCCCTCCGTGTATGGTGCACATTGTGAGAGAATCTCATTGTGTGTGGCGCCTATGCTATCAAGGGAAAGTCCCTTGTACATATCAAAGCTTGTTTACAAAGTTTTCATATTTAGTATTTCTAATTTTGAATAAATGTAATTAATTAAAAAATAAAAAGTTGAATGTGGAAACAAATAAAAATGAGTAACAAGCAGTATTCTCCACTACACTGTTACGGGAATGGTGCCATATGCACAGAGAATCTTTGTGTGTGTGGTGCGTATCACCGTGCCGAGAAAGAGAAACTAGTGTATTTTATTTTAATTATATATATGATATTAAATTAAAATAAGAATATTTTTCAAAATTGATCAGCTCTCCCATTCTCTATAAATAGAGGCTTCCTCTATTTATTTGAGGTGCACTTGTGAGTCTTGAAGAGACAAAAAATACTCCACAAAATTCTCCCCTCTTTGGGTTTTGGAAAGAAAAAGAGAGAGAAGAAAAGTTCTTTATTCCTATACTCATTTTTTCATGTGTTAAGATTAACATATGACTGAACATTAGTCAAGTGATCCATTTAGAAACCTTATTCCTTCTACGCTCATACGTATGTCCATCCCGGTGTTAAGGACTAGGAGAGAATAAGGTGGTTTCGTCTTATAGAGAACGTCCTTTGCGAGACACTTGTTTCCGATTCATCTTTGTTTATTCTGGTAAGCAAAGTTTGATATATATTTATTTATGCTTAAATTTAATATAATCTATAGCGTTTCACAAAAGTTTTGAGAAAATTTTTATTATACATGATCCACACTACATCCACATTTCAACTATATTTCATTATAAAAGGTTTTTCAAAACCAACAATATGTGCACTTGATCTTTGATGTACCCTTTTCAATGTTTTCTTTTTGCGAAGTCCAATACATGCTATTTTTAGTTGAGCGTCATTTGAATTTACTGATAAACCCGGTTATTTGTCGTTGCCGTGTTTCTTGTAGTAGGAGCTATGTTTGTAAATTGGCGTGTGCATAACCTTTTCATATTTCGAAATATATTTTTCCTGTAAAAGAACTGATGTTTCAAACATGCGGTACAATAAACTTTCCAAGTTCTGCTAAAAAATTAAACCGTGTATGAATTAGAATGTCTTCTGTGAATGTGGTGCACTTAGCACCCATGGTATCAATTATGAAAGTCACATTAATAATTTTTTGGTCACAGACTTCGTTCATGCTGACAAATAAAACGGACATTACATCAACAGCCAGCTGATCAAAATAACAGTGATGATTAAGCGCAATGAACGTTATAAAATATAATCATGGACCAAACAAGATAGTAATTATAATTATTAATTTTTCTTTTTGTTTTTTCTTCTGAAACCTAGTTATTAGTTATTTCCGATGCTGGTTCTCTTATTATAACCTCCAAAAATAGGGGACACTGTACATTGATTGATAGAGACCAGTCATCTAAACTAATTGTGCGTGTGGTTTGGCATCTACGTTTGTGGCTGTTCTTCAGCCTTCGGTTTCCGTGACACATCATTATCTTCGACTCCAAAGACAAAAAGACAGTCGTTCATAACTGCCAAACATGTCTATTTTACGTGTTTTTGTCTCATCTTGATTAGGGTTTACTCGTAATTTAAAAAACTTAAAATGAGACGTCACGTGTATTTCATAAGATTCACATTCTTGTCACATTATCTGCTGATTTCATATCGTGTCCCTCAATGCGCACGTATAATACTTATGGTTGTTCACCAAAAATATATACATATATAATACTTGCGGCCTATAAAAAAATAATCCTGTTTAGCCAACTAGTGGTTAGATTTTATCTTGATAATTTTGTTCTTTTCTTTTACTACTGTATATAATTGGAATTGTGGCTTCGAAAGATTTTTCTTTGGTTTTTTAATTTTCTCAAAAGCATTAACTTTTAGCAGGTGTGTCAAAAATAATTTGACAGTCTAAGACTTCCTTTCATGTGTATTGGACAATGAAATGCATGGGTTGATATTAATTACAACATCCAAAATGTGAATATTTACTCAATATATGATTAGCAATTTTAACAGGGAAAATAGTAAGAAATTTTATATTTTTTAAAACTAATTATAATAAATATTAGATATAATTGTAAATGTTAATAAATTTCATTTATCAATCAATTGCTCAAATTAAAATAGTTACATGGACTAAAATACCCTCAATATAATTTAGGGTTTTTTCTCACTGCTCCCCAATTTCTCTCTCACCTCTCTCTCTTCTCAGCTACGATGGCTGTGGTCTAGACAACGACAATGACTTACTCGCAATGGTGTGACTTGCTCTTCAATGGACGATGAACTCGTCCACAAGACCTGCTTTATGATGGCGCAATGACGCAACCTGCTCTGCGACGACCTCGCGAAGTGCCCAACTTCGGCGATGGCACAACCTGGATTCATGCGACTTTGACGATTCCAACACAACATGCCTTCGCTTGAGTTCGATGACAACGGGTCTGCACTTTCGTGACCTCCATGCGAACTCCACAATGGGCACAACCTTCTTCTTTGTGGTTTGCACTTCGACGACAACAACCTGGCTTCGCGAGACTCCATCAATTCCACTGCGACTTCGGCGACGTGCCACCTGCTCGCTCTCTCTTTTCCCCCTCAGGCGCCCCTACTCTTCAGGCATTCTCAAGTGCCACAGTCAAGGTAGCGTGAGAGCTCTTCTTTCGCGACAAATTAGGCGCAACAGTTCCTCCTGTGGTAGACCCTACGTCGACATCAGCCTCGTGTTGTTATTCTTCTCTTGCGACAGATCTGGCGCTCCTCTCCCGCGACAACTCCGGATTGGCGCTCGTCTCTCTTCTCCCACAAAAACTTTGGTGCCGCGATCGTCTCTCGTATGACGACTTCTCCAGCACGAACATCTTCTGCGGCGGCGAGATTGAGAGATGAGTGACAAGAGAAAGGGGAGGATAGGGGAGAGTATATAAAGAGGAGAGAGAGTAGAATTGAAAATTTGAAAATTTTTTAGAGTAATAAAATAATATTTATTTGAATTATTTTTAAATTTGATATTTATTGTAAATTATTTTAATAAACCTAATATTTCTCTCATTCTTCCTGATAGGTACAATTCATCATATATATTGATAAAATGGTAAAAATTACTTTTACATAAAATATAAAAACTGACAATGAAAGTACATACATACACAAATCATGTTAACTTAATATTGAAAGGTTTACATTGCAGCAATTTTTTACTTTTTAATATAGCATGTAAAAATTTTACGTTATTTTTTAACCAAAAAGTTGATTTTAATTATGCTTATCAAATACTTTATAAAATTACCAAGTGCACTTTTGATAATTTATGGAGTATAAATTTTTCATTATTTTAAAATATTTTGTGGTTGGTCCTACGAGTTTCTAGACAAGTAAAAAAGTGGTGCCATTTTTTTTTTTTTTTTTGGCCTAAAGATTAATGTGAGGTTAATTTTTGGTGTACCATTTTGTTTTTGTTTTTTGTTTTGTTTTTTTTTTCTTTCATCTAAACAACCCAACACAAACTTTTCCTTTGAGCATCTCATTCAAGTTTACTAGCATAACTGGTTGTCCATAGTCATCATATTATACTGTTTTATATAACAAGAGACCATCGGTCTTGTAACACCCCAAAGTTAATTAAATGGTATTAGAGTGTTAAATGGTGGATTAGTGTGCCATAATGAGTAATTTAAATTTGAATTGATTATTTTGTGAAAATTAAGGAAAACTTATGTTATTTTACTCTTTTAGTGATTTTTAATTATTCTAAATTGTTTTTAATTGTTAAATTAATTTTCAATGAAGTAATTTAATTTATGAAGACAGTGTATTGTTGTACACAGTTTTACACAACTGCTTTTTCTTTTTCTCTATTTATTTTCACACTCTCTCTCTTCCTCTCATTTTCTCTCTCCTTTCTCTCGCTCACCTCTCTCTCGTCTCTCTCTTCCTCTCGGTTTACTCTCTCTCTCTCAATCTCTCAAAATTTTTGAAACAAAATTCATTTTTAAGCTTCGGGATTGTGGATTGAAGACTCGGGAACGCAATTGAGCAACCACAAACTCGATTCAAGCTTCGATTTAAGGTTAGATTTCAAAATTTCTAAACTTTTCCAATTTTTCAAGATTTTCTTGCATTTTAAAATTTTAGAGTTTCTAAGTCTAGAAAAGCTTCGATCTAAGTTAGATGGACTTAGATTAACTAGGATTGAAGCTTTATTTCATCAAAAACGGATTAGAATCAAGATTTTTTATTTTTCCTCTATTTTCTCTATTTTTGGATTTTTGCAAAAATCTTGTTTAAAACTTGTTTTAAATCATTAAAAAGTGTTCTATTATGATTTTCTATTGTTTATGATGATTATCCATGCCTGGGAATTGAGAAAACATGTTAGATTTGAAGATTTGAAATTCGGGATGCCGAGACCCGTGCGTGAAAATTTTTGGAATTTTTCCAGATCGGCAGGCCGAACTTCGTGTTCGGCAGGCCGGATTCATCCTACCGGCAGGCCGAACTTGGAGATGTTCGGCCGACCGAACCTGTTCCTCCGGCAGGCCGAACTGTGCAGTTCGGCAGGCCGAACCAGGGAAACCGGCAGGCCGACCGAGCAAGGGAAAATTTTGTGATTTTCACCCGTTTTA
>CAMOHE010032403.1:0-50007 GCA_946598075.1 Artocarpus hirsutus | reverse complement strand
TTTTTTTTTTTGGATTATATGTAGGTAAAGTCTTTAGTTTAGTGACTTACCGTTGGATACGTGTGAAATTTCTCATGCGATCTTGTTATATTGAAGCAAGTAGAATGTAACATCATAATAGACTACATTTATTTAATTTTACGCTAAAGTTACATAAAAATATAAACAATAGTTCAATATTAAATAAAACATAATAATAAGTGTCACTCCAGTATGACCGCTGGGCTAATGACCTTCCAATAAAATGTAGAAAAAATTATAATACGTGTTTAAATTATTGTTATGAAATTAAAATCTAACACAATATTTAAAATATTTTAAAAATGTCTTTAATGATATAGTAATTATCTTAATGATATTACATTTTGTATTATATAATTACATATAAATTATTTTAATGATATCATTATGAAAAATTTATAAAATTTTTATAAATTAAAGTCATATTTTAATTTAATAAATATAATTGAGCTAACTGTCTCATTAATCCTTAAAATGTGGATCAAAATATTTTGGCCCCTTTTGAACAATGAATACGAGCTTACGTTGGGCCAAAAATAAAAATAAAGGTCAAACTATTTCGGCCCTTTTTGAACAGCTATACCAGCTTACGTTGGGCTAAAAAAAACAAAGGACAAACTATTTTTGGGCTAAAGAAAAAAAGTACAGTAGTCCAATCTTTGAGCTGCACCTTAATCTGCAGACAAAACGAAATCAAACGACATGTAGCCAATCCTATGTTGGTTCAATCATTCTTCAATCGACTTTCTTGCCTTGTAAGGAAAAACCTGAAAAGTGAAGGGTACTCAGGCTCAAGTGATCTCCACCTTCCCTCTACCTCTCTCTCTCTCTCTCTTAATAATTTGGACAAAATTATTAGAATGTGACTCAATGTCGGTAAAGATAACATGTAAAAAAATGACATATTATGATAATTTTTGAAAAAATCACCATTGAAAGTTAAAAGGCAATATTTGTAAAAACCGTCGTCAAAAATTTTGCGCCTGCCTTTTTTTGGACCGTCTAGTGCAAAGGAGGGGTGGGTGCGGCGGGCCTGTCCGTTGGCAGCACTCTCTTCATTTCCTTTCTTTTGGGATTTGCAGAACCAATCTCCTCCCTCTTTCTCTTTGTTTTATGGTTTGAATTTTCTCCCCTTGTGTTCATGTCTTCAATACACAAAGAATGGGCGCCCTTTTTCGTGCAAAAGAGCATCATCCATAATTTGGCACAAGTTAATGGTTTTCCTTTACTTGCAATTATTTACCATGGTACTTTACTTATAAAAATTAAAAAGGAATACTCTCTGTTTTTCCCAATCAACCATTTCTCTCCTTTAATTTAATAGTTAATTATGAGCTCAAATCATAAAGGGCTTTTTAGGGCGAACTTAAGTCCTCTAAAATCCCACATAACATGATTTAGAGACTTAAAATACAAACATATATATATATATATTTTTTAGAATTTTAACTTAATTTATGCATAAAAGTGACACATATAAATTAGTAGTTTTTAAAATACTACCTAACTTAATTTTTTAAAATACTACCTAACTTAATTTATCTCCTATAGATTGATTAATTTTGCTTTAGTTATTTTAATTTCTTCTTAGAAAAAATTACATTTTAGTACAGCATTTTTATCAAAATGATTTGTTTATATTGGAAAATTCCTTTGAACTTTTAGGAAAAATACCGTCCATGTATTCTTGAAATGTATTTTATACCCTATTCTATTACCTTTGTGTATTTCTAGCAAAAAAGAGAAAACTTCTATGTATTACTCTAAAATTTATCAAAAAATAAAATAAAAAAATATTTGTTACAGATTTCTGATGCCAAAGGTCAATCTTACTATCAAGGATGAATAAAAAAAAAAACAATAACAAGAACACAAAGATTTATAAAGGTTTACCTCAATTGAAGGCTAAGTCTACTTTAGGTTTTCTTATGTACGAGGATTTCACTACAAGAAAAATTGATTACAAAGATAATGCTAGTGTTTGTGCCAAAAATTGGATTTAGACTGCTCTCTAAAGCTGGCTCCTATTTATAGCTTATTAGGTCGGTTATATTCTGATCCTCTTGTTATGATTCAAATTTAAATACAAGATAATCTCATATATAATTGGCTTGATGACTCTGATGAGATCTTCTGTTGAGTTTATCTCTTCTGCATATCTAGAACCTTGTAGATTTTGATAAGATTGAGTGCTTATCGTCATCTTAAAGATCTTTAGTTTAAATATTAAACGTGGTTTCATATAATTCTCAGATTTTAAATAGCTTTGCAGCTATCTATTCGCTAGGTCAAACATTGTGATGATTTTGACATATTTTCTATATAGGTCGAGGTAAATACGATTGAGGTGAATATGATAGAGTAAATACGGCCAAGGTAAACATAGCCGAGGTGAATACGAATGAGGTGAATATAGATGAAGTGAATATGGATGAGGTATCTCTTTGGCTATCCCTGAAGCTTTGTGGTTGACCTCATCCGCATCAGCTAGGTGAGCGATCTCACATTAGCCATGTGGTCGAACCCATCCAGCGCAGGCTAGGTGAGCGACATCTTGTCTTCAACTATGTGGCCGACCTAGTTCATGTTGGCTAGGTGAATGACATTGTCTTCAACTATATGGCTAACCTCATCCACGTCGGCTAGGTGAACGACACCAGCTATGTGGCTGACCTCATCCACGCCACCTTGTTGACTGACCTCGTCGTTAGGCCGACCTCATCCACGTCGACTAGGTGGCCGACCTTTATTTGCCAAAGTGTTGAGATACTTTTTGCCGAATTAAATGTGAAGGATAACTCTTTTTGTCACCAGAAAGACCATCGCAACAATCCATCAACAAAAAAAAGATAAACTAAAGTATCACTTACACAACTCGGGCACCACAGTGCTATTAATTCTTTAAAAAGTTGAATTAAGCTTATTATTTTGGTTTAAATATTGATTTATTAAATTTTCATTTGTTGAATAATTAAAATTGCATTACTTTACTTCAAAGATTAATTTGTTGATATTAACAGAAATCGTATTTGGATTTTACTGACAATGTGATATAAACATGGGCCGTAGTAATTACTAGCCGTGGCAGTGTAATTGCCTGACCACGTAGATTAAATGTACCTAAACCTCAAGGTTTAATTGTGGCACTGAATGTACACCTATAACCACAATGGTTAATTATTGTGGCCCTATGTATAGGCCTAGACCACAAATGTGATCTTGATATTTGTTATTGGTTTTGATGATTTTCGAAAAGTTTGGTTTGTAATCAAATCTACATAATTTTGCTGAATCGTTTACTGAGGGATGCATTTTTGAAACTGATAGTTGACTCTCAGATTAAAAAAAAAAAACTGATATTTGACTCATGATTTTAATAGTATTGAAGATAAAATCTTAATTAATAATACTTTATCAAATAACTTATTGATAGCAGGCTATAATATTGAAACTTATCCTTCTTCTTTTTTTTTTTTTTTTTTGCCACTTTCACATGTTCGATCCAACTACTGAAGTTATTGATTATTTATTGTGCTCCTGAGTTCACCCATTTATTGTTCCCTCTTAAGCTAGTTCATTATTTATTTATCTTTTTTTTTTTAATTTTAAGTTGGGAGTAGGGGTTTGAACTTTTCAGTTTATAATAGAATCAAATATGAATTTACTGTTAACCACTAAACTCAATTTATCGTTGAAGAGAAGCCCTTTACTTTCCGTCATATTTTCACTTTTCTCTAGCATTACATTCAAGGGCTGGATTTGCTGGCTAAAGAAGTAACATGTAACACTATTTCAAACTTCATACCTATTTGGCAAGATTTTTGTTTGTGCTTTTAACCAGTAGAAAAAAAAAAAACAATAAGCAAAGGTCATGTTTTTCTAATTAGTTTAAAGTCATATTTTAAAATAACTTAAATAGGTCAAAATGGTTCTAAATTTTTTTAATAAATAATAAATTATGTTATAATAAAATTTATAATGCTTTATTAAAATTTTGATACAAGTTTTCAAAGTCTATTTTAAGAAACTATATTTACTTGTAAAAATTATAAAAGAATATATTGATGGGCAAAACTCGTCACACAAGAATCTCTCAATTCCTCGTCGTGATTATTACTAATAACGGAATAATTAAACAATAAAAGAAAATAATAACAAGAACACAAAGATTTATAAGGGTTTGCCTCAATTAAAGGCTAAGTCCACTTTGGGTTTTCTTAGATATGGAGATTTCACTATGAGAAAAATTGATTATAAAGCTAATGCAAGGGTTTGTGTCAAAAATTAGACCTAGGCTACTCTTTAAAGCTGGCTCCTATTTATAGCTTATTAGGTCAGTTATATTTTAATCCTTTTGTTATGATTCAAATTTAAATACAAGATAATCTCCTATATAATTGTCTTGATGACTTTGATCAGATCATTTTTTGAGTTATCTCTTCTATATATCTAGAACTTGTAGCTCTGATAAGATTGAGTGCTTATTGCCATCTTGGAGATCTTTAGTTTAAATATTAAATGTGGTTTCCTATAATTCTCGGATTTTAAATAGCTTTCTAGCTATCTATTCACTAAGTTGGACATTGTGATGATTTTGACATATTTTCTACATAGGCCGAGGTAAATACAACTGAGGTGAATATGGCCAAGGTAAATATAGCTGAGGTGAATACAAATGAAGTGAATATGGACGAAGAGGTATCTCTTTGGCTATCCCTGAAGCTTCATGGCTGACCTTATCTGCATCGGCTAGGTACCTATCTCGCGTCAGCTATGTGGTCAAACCCATCCCGCGTAGGCTAGGTGAGCGACATCTTGTCTTCAACTACGTGGCCTACCTCATCCGTGCCACCTTGTTGACCGACCTCATCATTAGGCCGACCTCATTCACGTCGACTAGGTGGCCAACCTTTATTTACCAAAGCGTTGAGATGCCTATTGCCAAATTAAAGGTGAAGGATAACTCTTTATGTCACTAGGAAGGCCATCTCAACAATTCATCAACAGAAAACATAAACCAAATTGTCACCTACACAATGGGCACCAATAGTGCTAATAACTCTTTAAAAAGTTGAATTAAGCTTATTATTTTGGTTTAAATATTGATTTATTAAATTTTCGTTTATTGAATAATAAAAATTGTATTACTCTGCTTCAAAGATTAATTTATTGATATTAACAGAAATCATTTTCGGGTTTTGCTAACAATGTGACATAAACATGGGCCATAGAAATTACTAGCCATGGCAGTGTAATTGCCTGACCACATGGATTAAATGTACCTAAGCCTCAAGGGTTAATTGTGGCACTGAATGTACACCTATAACCACAATGGTTAATTATTGTGGCACTGTATATAGGCCTAGACCACAACATTGAAGTGTGGCCATAGTTATTTAAAACTTGAGAAATGTGATCTTGATATTTGTTATTGGTTTTGATGATTTTCGAAAAGATTGGTTTCTAAATCAAATCTATATAATTTTGCTGAATTGTTTACTGAGGGATGTATTTTTGAAACTGATGGTTGACTCTCAGATTAAAAAAAAAAAAAAAAACCTGATATTTTGACTCGTGATTTTAATAGTATTGAAGATAAAATCTCAATTAATAATACTTTACCAAATAACTTATTGATAGCAGGCTATAATATTGAAACTTATCCTTGTTCTTCTTTTTTTTCCCCACTTTCACATGCTCGATCCAACTACTGAAGTTATTGATTATTTATCGTGCTCCTGAGTTCATCCTTTTATTGTTCCCTCTTAAGCTAGTTCATTATTTATTTTTCTTTTCTTTTTTTTTTTTTTTAAGTTGGGAGTAGGGGTTCCAACTTTTCAATTTACGATAGAGTCAACTGTGAATATACTGCTAGGTTATACCTATAACCACCATAATCAATTATCCTCTAAGAGAAGCCCTTTACTTTCAATCATATTTTCACTCTTCTCTAGCATTACATTCAAGGGGTGAATTTGCTGGCTAAAGAAGTCACATGTAACACTATTTCAAACTTGATACCTATTTAGGGTATTTGTTTGTACTTTTAACCAGTAGAAAAAAAAAGAAGAAGCAAAAGTTGTGTTTTTCTAATTAGTTTAAAATCATATTTCAAAGGTCAAAATGGTTTTAAATTTTTTTAATAAATAATTTATGTTATAATAAAATTTATAATGTCTTATTAAAATTTGATACAAGTTTTCAAAATCTATTTTAGAAATGCTTTTTTGACAAATCATATTTAATGATCTTAAAAGCACCGTCACTTGAATTTGATTTTGAAATGCTCCTAGAATTACAGAACTTCAACAGCATATTCTAATCCCCATAGTTGCAAACAGTTAAAACCGACAGAGTAGCGAGTGGATCTCCTAGGCTAGCAGATTGTAGAGTTTTCAGTTTTTACTGAGGTTTCTGCAAAGATTGTTTTTGTCCGACCCTTAGTCAATGAAATCCATGTCCACAAAAAAATAAATAAGAATTTAACATTGACAAGATATCTCTAATGTAATGCTAAATTGATGTGTTAATAGCAAATTTGATGTTTAAATGTAAAAAAAACTTTCTAATATAATACCATTTTTGATACCTAAATTTGCTGTATATGCTAAATTTGATGGTAAATTTATTTCTAAATTTAGCATATAATAAATTTAACATTTGATTCTAATTAGTTGATAACTTCACTTTTTTATTTTAAAATTACAACGTTCTCGCTTTTTAATAATATAAATATCAAAAGTTATTTTTATAAGTTCTAAAGTTTAATAATTATGACAAAAGATAAATATGACATTTCAAATAGCATTATGCATTAGTGCATAAAATAAAATAACATATTAAATATGTTATTTTTGTACTTTTTGATAATAAATATTAACATTGACATTGATATTTACATGGTAGATAGTGCAAGAGATGCTCTTACTCCTTTTAAAATTTGAATTAAGAAGCACTCGTGAAATGAACCGCTACATAATCACACACGTAGAATTCCATTTTAAGAAACCAAGCTTCTTCCTACGAGAACATTAAAAGGGCAATTGTGTTACAAAACATTTAAAAACGAGTCAATGTGAAGATGGTGCAGAGTCCACTACTACTTGATCCTCTAATGAAGTCTATTTGATCATCAACATTAAGTGGCACGAGTAATATTCCATTAATTTTGAAACTAACGCGTTATTACCAAAAAAAAACTAATGCGCGCACTTACTCGATGATAATAATGTGATCTGCTCCCACTGTTGGCTCTAGATCCTTCTTCCAACCCGAAAAAAAAAATAAATAAAAATAAAAAAAATAAAAAGAAAGAAAGAGAGAAAAGATTGAAAATCTTGCAAGTGAAGAAAGAACACGTTCGTTGCAGTCTCTTGGGACAAGTGGAGAATGGGACGAAGACATTGAAATTACGTCCAGTGCCTGTAAAGGAATCAAAATACCATTATTTAAAGCTAAAGCAAAATTTTTAAGGAAAAAACAAAGAAAGAAAAAAAGGAAAGCAAAATAATTAGGAAGAAACGAAACAGCCTAAGAAAAAGGAGCCACTGACCCATTAATCACAAGCCCGAGTATAAGTTCAGCCAAATTATATACGAGTGATATAACATTAACCCAGCTCAATTTTTGGCTCACCCCACATATATGGTCTAACATTATGTGATCCTATCAATCATTAGTAAAAGATTTAATGTCTACCCTAACATGGACTGAGAAGTAATGTGGTCTATATATATATATGTGTTATTTTTGGGATATTTGTCTTCTTATTATCTCTTTTTTACATTAATTTTAAAAGTATATTTCTGATTTTGATATGATTGAATGTATTTTGATTAGATTGAATGCATAAATCTATACATTATTTCAGTCGATAATTAATTTTTAAAATGACTAAATTATCCTTAAATAAAACACAAAAAATTTTAAAACTTTCCAAAGATAAGAAAAAAATAAAAAAAAAAGCACTTTTGATGGTATTTCATACATTTTTGAAGTAAAAAACCTTAATATTAAGTTTTTTTTAATTTGAGGGTATTTTGGACAATTTTAGATCAAAATTGAAGATTAATCAGGAAAATGTGTAAATTTATATATCAAATTTAATATGAAAATTACATATTTGAGTAATAAAAAACTAAAAATATAATGTTCAAATAAACCTAAAATACACGTATAAAAAGGTTAATATTTTTTTTAATACAATGAGAGTGCGCCCTCACAAACTTAAGTAACAACCCACCCTATTTCATGTCTTTGGTTTTTTTTTTTTTTTTTTTTTTTTTGCCCCTTAAATCTAATCAATTGACTTTAAGAGTAATTAAAGCGGGGGCGGAATTTATTAATTCCTGTTCAAGCCACTCAACTATGAGTACTATAAATAAAGCAGGGACATATAATGCGCATATTTACTTGCGAATTTATACAATAATAATGGACCAACATATGCCAATGTTATTTTCTAACAGGGGAGTCATGTTGAGGCAAATCCTTCAATCAAACATTTTTTTTCTCTTATTCTTGGCGGTATGTTGCACTCCTCCTGAGGACCCCATCAAGTGTTCCTCACCCAACAACACAAACTGCACCATCACCAACTCCTACGGTGCCTTCCCTGACCGGAGCACATGCCAAGCAGGCAGCGCAGCCTACCCCACCACAGAGGAAGAGCTGATAGCCGTCGTCGCCAATGCCACCAAAAAGGGGCTGAAAATGAAGGCGGCGACGCGTTTCTCCCACAGCATTCCCAAGCTGGCTTGTCCCGGCAGCGAAACCGGCCTTCTCATAAGCACCAAGCTTTTGAACCGCGTGTTAAACATCGACGTAAAGGCGATGACGATGACGGTTGAGAGCGGCGTGACGCTTAGGGAGCTGATAAGTGAGGCTGCAAAGGCGGGTCTGGCCTTGCCCTACGCACCATATTGGTGGGGTTTGACGGTGGGAGGGCTTCTGGGCACGGGTGCTCATGGCAGTACATTGTGGGGCAAGGGAAGTTCTGTCGTTGACTATGTAGTTGGGCTAACCATTGTCAGTCCCGGTGCGGATAAAGATGGATTTGTCAAAGTTAGGAGGCT
This sequence comes from Artocarpus hirsutus, assembly GCA_946598075.1. NCBI lineage: Eukaryota > Viridiplantae > Streptophyta > Magnoliopsida > Rosales > Moraceae > Artocarpus > Artocarpus hirsutus. Next base: position 40,912 of record CAMOHE010032403.1, on the reverse strand, counting down.
TAATGACGGTGATCAAGAGCTAAATGCAGCCAAGGTTTCGCTTGGAGTTCTTGGGGTTATTTCTCAGGTATGGATTTCATGAAACGTTTTCTCTTTGATAGTCAATTAACTTCTTTTCAGTTATGATTATGAGTTAAGTTTTTGCAAAACAAACACAAGCACTATCATTATATACGTTGCTTAAAGCAAAACATGACAGAATAATGTTTTAGTTTTGTAAAAATTGTCGTAATTTATAATCTATAATTGATTTTTTATAGTGAGTACTTCTGGCATTTGCGCGTTAGTTTTAATGAAAACAAAGGAACAATGATGTCCTACCCAGCAAAAGTAGAAAAAAAAAAAAAAAAGATGTGTTAACAATTTCAACTTTTGAAGAGCTTCAACAAACAGAAAGAAGTGAAACACTAGAGAGCTTCTGAGCATGCCTCTCTAGTTTATTTTTTTTCCCTCAATTTATCCTTTCCTTTTTTAAAAACTACAAATTACAGCATATCCTTTTTTATTTTTATTTTTTGAAAGGACATATCCTTTTTTATTTAATTTCTTCCTTCTGAATTTTTTTTTGTCCAAGAAAAAAGAAAAAAAATCATATTTTAATAATTTTTGAAGTATATTTTGAGAGAAATTTTATGTTTTCCTTCAATAATATTATGGGCAGCAAATCCTGAGCCCAAAAAAAAAAAAAAAAAACAAAAAGTGGGCGGCGAATTTAGTTTACTTAAAAAGTTACATTTTGCTTTATAATTTTGATTAAAAAAACATTTAACCCTCGGTTTGACATTAAAGCTCTTAAAAACCAAAAGTCATTATAAGATAAATCTTTTACACATTATAATTTTTAAACTAACATTTTTAGTTTCAACCACTCTCTCAAACATCCCATAAACATGTACTAAAAACTATTTTAGGATGCATGCAAAGAGAAAATAAAATTGAAACATATTTCTAATTTCAAACTCTTCATTTCAATTTTTTTTTTTTTTAACTTGTTCTTCGAGCGATAAGCGTCTAAGCAACATACAAAAGCAAATATATAAAGGACCCATCTCTTCAGCAAAAAACAAAAAAAAAAAAACAAAAATAATAAAAATAAATAAATAAATAAATAAAAGACCCATCTTGCAACTAGCAAAAGTATACATATTACATAATGATCAAACTCACTTATTTTGTAATGTTGACGCATTATAAACTAGATATTATTCGTGGGTTTATTACTCCTTTTGTAATGGAAGATTTGCTCTATTAATTTATACTGGTTTTTCTTTCAAAAAAAAAAAATACGGCTTACGTTACTCACCAACGTATTTGTCGTTCATTTTTTTTCAACATACAGCTAAAAAATTATTGATTTATCCAACTGTAATTAGAAACTCTGTCTCCTCTCAAATGCTCGAAGAAATTACGTGCGTTTTCTCCAAAACTATTTGATTTCAAAACATCTGTTATTTGGTTTGCGTGGTGCCTCGAGATTAGTGCTAATGATTGAAATCTATTGTCCCAAAAAGCTGTCACTTCCCATGAATCACACACTCCCACAATAATTTATTTTGTAAATTGACAACGTTTTTCAAACTAACAGCGTCGTTTTTCCGTTAAATTTTTATGGATTAAAAAGAAAAACTCTTTATCTTCCCCAAATATTCCCGTCGACGATTACTGCTCGTCTCTTTCCACTTTATCCAAATCCAGAGGGTGGTTGGCAGTGGTTTTTACCACTCAGTTTTCGTCACAAACTTAATTATAAACAGTAAAAAGTTCTTACATGCTACAGTAACAATAAAAAAATTTACTATAATAAAAATAGTTCTCACCACTGGCTCCCACCATCTTTTCAAACACCCGCTAAAATAACCTATCCTTAACAACTCTTCTTTATGGGTCAGGGCGGTGGCGCATGAATCAATTTAGCAAAGGATACAAAGGCATTTTTTTTTTTTGCCCAAGGGGATAGCAAATTAATATGAGGATTTGGAAGTTATGGGTTTCTAGTGCTTTCAAGCAACCGATTAGTTGTTGATGTGTAAGCGGGACCATGGAACCAATCAAGCCATTCGAACGTTACAGAACCATTTTAATTAAGTGCATTCGCATAGACAAAACCAAAGAAAAAAATATGAGAAGAAATAGAAATCAATTCTTTACTCATTAAGAAATAAAGAAACAAATAAGTAAAAAAGAAAGGTGAACAAAGGATCAGAGAGGGGTTTATTTTTTAAACAGGGCCATTTAACAGAGAAACTCTGTTAGTTTTAGTCATAAAATTAAGCTGATATGATCGTATGTAATTCGAGGGATAAAAAAAGGGCTGGCTTCTCTCAGATAGCAGATCTCAACTCGCTGATTCATATCAAGTTTGGAGTGCACCAATTCGAGGTCCACATTTGGTGACATGTGAATTGGATACAATTTAACGTTAAAACAAAATTCTATTTTTGTCAAACAAAATCTCATGCTTAAAAAATAACATACCACATACAATTTTTTTATTTATTTTCATTTGCCAATCAACCAGCCGGATTTGCCTTCAGTAAATGAACACTTCTTTCAGGAGTCAAACTCGTGTCCTCTTGAATAAGAGGGTCTTAGGGCTTATCTCAGGTAACAATTCATTACCTAAGAAGTAACCTAAGGCCTTTTTATACGAGTGGTCACAGGTTCGAACCTAGAAGACGCGCTCCTCCGCCGGAGGCAAATCCACGTAGAGGCTTCCAAGCAGCCTCTCCGGCAATAAGTTTGAGGGACTCAGGCTCTGGTCAAAGAACCATAACCCTCAACACATACGATGGGCCTCTCACTGACGAAAATCTGCGCCTCCTCGGCATAGCGTTTTCAAGCCTCCTCTGTGAAGCGTTTTAAACAGACACACTGACAAAAAGTTGATTATGTTCAGTGAAAATTGATGATGTGGAAGTTGCTCATGACAGCAAAGAACTTTAATCAAAAAGTTTAAAAGAAAAATAGCATTAAAAAAGTGAAAACTCTAAATATCATAGGACTTCTTCATAATTCAATATAATAAAATATCTCACCTAAAATTAGCTATCTTGGTTGACGGAAATTTAGTAAGATTAAAAAGGAAATAAAATATGCTTTGGTCATGTGCCAAACAGACGTGGAATGCCTACAAAACATTACTGATTCATTGTCTTTCAATTTCTATAGGTGAGATTAAAACTCCAGCCTATGTTCAAGAGATCCATTACTTACTTGACAAAGAACGATTCCGACTTGGGAGATCAAGTCACAAGTTTTGGTAGAAAACATGAGTTTGCAGACATAACATGGTACCCAAGTCAGCAAAAGGCCGTCTATCGAGTCGACGACCGCGTCTCCACCAACACCTCTGGGGATGGCTTGAATGACTTCATTCCATTCCGCTCTGCACCTAGTTTGATGCTTGCACTTATTAGAACCACAGGTACTAAATTATTAAAGTAGCCAACAAAGTGATTAGGAGATGAGTTTTATTACAAGTTCACCAATCATGAAGATCATAGTGTTTAAATTTGTTGACCGTATAACAGAGGACAATCAAGAATCCATGAATGACGCCGAAGGAAAATGCATAGGTGCAAAGTTGCTCACCTCCACTCTCTCCACCAGCGCCTACGGTTTGACAAACAATGGTGGGTACATGCTATAATACCTACTTGGTACGGTTTAACATAATCCGATATTTAGAAACATGAACAAACTAGAAGATTGTGTTAATTTCTTTCAAAATAAAACTAAATTTTGATTAAATACCACTAGTAGCCAGGTATTCTCTAAATTATTCTCAATTTTGTGAGTGTTGGTGAAACAGGAATTATCTTTACGGGCTACCCGGTGATCGGATACCAACACCGTCTTCAAGCATCCGGGACTTGCATTGATAGTCTTAATGACGCGACAATCACAGCCTGCCCATGGGACTCGAGAGTCAAAGGCGAGTTCTTTCACCAAACCACATTCAGCATTGGCTTGACTGTTGTTAAGAGCTTTATAGAAGACGTACAGAAGCTAGTCAAGTTGGAACCTAAGGCCTTGTGCGGCTTAGAACTCTACAACGGCATTCTCATGCGCTATGTCACTGCCTCCAGTGCTTATCTTGGCAAACAAGAAGACGCAATAGATTTCGACATAACATATTACCGAAACAAAGATCCTTCAAATCCAAGGCTTTACGAAGACATACTTGAAGAAATAGAACAACTCGCTATCTTCAAATACAGGGCATTGCCACACTGGGGGAAGAATAGGAACGTAGCGTTTGAAGGAGCCATTAAAAAATACAATAACAGCAAAGAGTTTTTGAGGATTAAAGAGGCTTATGATCCATTAGGGCTTTTTTCTAGTGACTGGAGTGACCAAGTTTTGGGGCTTAAAGTCGGGTTGGCTATGGTAAAGGAGGGTTGCGCATTGGAAGGGCTGTGCATATGTACGGAGGACATTCATTGTGCCCCTAGCAAGGGCTACTTCTGCAGGCCAGGGAGAATTTACAAGGACGCTAGAGTTTGTACTCGAACGGGTAATTATAATCAACGACATTGATTTCATACATGTCATGTTCTTTTTATTCTCCCATATATATGCCTTGTCACTAAGGGAAAGCTTGGTCATGAGCAGAGGATCCTACGTATATTGAATATACTTGATATGTATTTTATATCAATATAATGCAAAATATGTATAATCTTGTCTTTTAGGGAATTTCCCCAAAATGTGTGGAACGATCAAAGAATAGAAAAGGAAATCTCTAACAATTATATGCAAAAGTAATGAATAATATTTACAGTTAGTTGGCACCATAAATTTCTAAAAGATAACTACTCAACTCTAAATAGGCAGCGGAAGCGCTGGGATTTGTGTAGGACCCAAAAAAGGACGCACAAGAGGAAAAACATTCAAGTGTTTGTGGATCGTTTCCTTCATGTCCTTTATCTGTGGAGACATGTCTTTTGGGAATGGAACCTCCCAAACTTTTTCACACTTCTTACCACCAATCTCATATTGGCAAATATCAATTCCAAGTGATAAGAAAATCACATTGTCATCTTCTGGATGGAAAGCAATCACAGATAGCTTGCCCCTTGTCTTCTCCATATCTATTTTTAAATCATGCACCAAAAGCCAGGATGTAGATGCATCATCATCTTCCGTGTTGTAGATCAGTTCCCAAACTTTCAAAGCAAAGGTGTAATCCCTAACCCTAGAAAGTTGTGACATCCGCAATCGCACCTGGACCAGTCCAAGCCGTGAATATTGCGCTTGAGCTCGCTACCCACCGCCGAAGCCAATAGGCATGTTAATGGCTCGGCATAGTTGTGGATGGTCTATGCCCTTGAACGGATCGAAGGCAACAATTCTGTTAATATGCACGTTATCATAAGATAGTGGCCAATATGCAACTTCGTTGCTTACCACGGCTTCACCTTGCGCTAATACCCATCCAAAATTATGACCCGGAATTGAGATGTCAGTTGATTTCCACTATAAAAAACAAGCATCGTCCAGACTAATAGCAGCCTGAACCTGATCATGGGGCAAATATTGCATGCACCTTGTGATTTAATGTTGCAAGGGCATTGAAGCACTAATGCGCACTTGGCGTCATGTGCGTTTGTGGGAGCCGGAGGGAGCACCACTAATTGCCTGGTGAGCGGATTGTAGATGCAGTAATAGTAAACTACCGGGCTGCGTCTCACTACCAATAAGTCCTCAAAGGACGTACTTATTTCACCCGATGGCCAAGGCAAAATATCTGGACATGTTTCACGCGCTGGCATTCCGCGGAGGGTAGTGTTCTTTGGTTTCTCAAAAGATAACTCGGAGAATCTTTGAAAGATTTCGCTTAAACCTGGGCGATCAAACAGAAGTTTGTAGAGAAGCCGCGGAGAGCGTCGACCTCTGTGACGGTCAGCGAAGTTGAAGATGAATTGGGGTTCAGAAATTGGAGAGAACCAGCGCTTGCAAACGACGCTACATTGGATTGTGGATCCCAAATCGGGGAGCCGAAAAAAAATCTCGAGAAGAAGATCGTTGGAGACGACAGACATAAATTCAGAAGCGGATGATATGTGTGATTCTCTATTATTTTTGCTTTTTTTCATGTCTTCGTCGCAACCTGCAGCTTTGGTAGCATTACGCTTACCCCGTTGCTCCACCACCATCATCACGACTATCACAGACGGCACTCTTCGTAATCTGCCTCTCAGGACAACATCAATATGTGTGTATGTGTGTGTGTGTGTGTGTATATGTACACCCTAGACTCCGAATCCAATATAATTTTATTTAAAAACGAAAGCTAGTTTACGAACGACACATGCAAAGGAACACGACAATGAACTCGATATATAAAGTCATAAAAATAACAAAGGCATCCGAAAACGGCGTCAGGTTGTCAATGGAAAAAAAAAAAATTACTTCTAGATGAAAATGCCTTCAAAAACGATGGTAAATTTCAAAAGTCAACACACATTTAAAAAAAATTATATGATGGATTATTGTTTAAATTACAAAAAAAATCCAAAGAAAGACGACAATGATTTAAAAAAACGACATCAATTATGGAAACATCTAGTCTCTAAAAGATATTGAGTTTTTTTTAAACCACATTGAGTTGAGAACAAAACGACATTATCTTGATAGATGATAGCAACATAAAAAAATGGATTGTTATAAGGGTGGTTCTTTTTGCATCCTCGTTTTTAACTCTTCACGTCCCCTTTTAAGTGTACACTTTTTATAATTTTAAAATAATTAAATTTACTTATTGCACTCCCTATAGTTCCAAACAACCCTTATAATTATTATTTTTTTCACTACATTTTTCTTTTCAAAATCACCATTTTTTATTATTTTAAATATTCTTATTTCTCTATCACTCTTTTTTTTGTTGAAGCTTTTTTCATAAATAAAGAAATTTTTTAAATTAAAAATTATGTATATTCACTACAATTATTAAAAAAATAATATGTCTACTAATTATATTTTTTTAAAAAATATTATGTATTTAGTATTATATCTACTAATTTAACTAAACAAGCACTTATCATAAATTAGTTAATATAACTCCTCTAATTCACAATACATGAAAGCCAACAATTCTCCCTCAAAAAAGCAAGTAATTTAATGATATTGTTGAATGTTAACCAAAGAAAGAGCAAATTAATAAACAATTGATGATACGTCCATATAATTTTTTGGAGTAGCCATTGAATGATGAAAATTAGAGCCATCCTTGTTACAAAGGATAAAGACTTAAGAAACGACATCAACTTGAAATTAAACAAAAGGACAATATGAGGCGGTAGACAACAGATGGGAAAACGACATTAACTGAGAAATAACACGACATCAAGGTAAAAAAGTTCAGTAAACTCAACAAATGACCACGTTTACAAAGCCGCCAACAATCAAAAATATATTTTTTTTGAGAACGTATTTTACTAGAATTCTAATAGGGGACATGCAGACATAACATGGTACTCAAGTCAGCAAAAGGGTTTTTTTTTTTTTTTTTAAGGAAGCAAAAGGTATTAGAACCACAGGTAATTAATAATTCAAGTACAGCTCACAATGTGATAATTAGGAGAGAATTTTAATTTTAAGTTTGCAAGCATGAAATTCTTTTTATTTTTTTTGAGGGTGAGAATTCTTTTATATTTGTTGACCATAACACAAGACATTTAAAAAATCCATAAATGAAGCTGCAGGAAAATGCACAAGCCCTGAGAAGACGAAAATGTTTTTATAAACAACACAAACATCCCCAAAAAAAAAGACCACAATGACTAGAAAACGCATTAATTTTGAAAACGACAATAGTCTCTAAAAACGATGGAGTTGAGAACTAAACGACATTTGCTTTATTTTGAGCCAAAATACGACATTAGCTTGATAGACAAAGGATAACAACTTAAGAAACGACAACAGCTCGACATTTATTTAAAAAACAACAAGCACGTGCATGTTCGATTACAGACTCGTGGAACAGGTGAAGGGAGCGCCGAGAACTGAACATGCTTGGTGATCTCTTTGTTTCGTCGACTAACTTGACCTTTTCAACTTAGAATTTTGGATTAAATTTGGATACGTGTTTATGACTTCACTATTCAATTGTTAGTGTGAATCTCAATTGAGTTTTGAGTGTAAAATTTACAATATTTGAATCCAAATGTTAGAGTACAATAATACATTTTTTACACTTTTTTTCTTATACTTAAGGAAAAATATATTATAACTTATTCGTTTGATATCTGATTGAGAAGATCCTTTTTTTTATTGTATTTATAATAAATAGATGAATAAATCAAAATTCATATTAAATATTTTTTAATATCATAAACATAAAAATTTTGTTAAATTTATTAATAAATTAAAAACTTTTTTGACATCTTATAATAAAGTCATGTGTGAAATTAGGTCATATTATATCGACAACCACAACATGATTAATCTTATTGATCTAATATTCCTGTAATGAGCATCAATATATACAGGGTGATATAGGAGAGTCATTGTCTTCATTCCGCGTCATTATACAATATCCAACACTAGTAGTTAACAAAACAGTGAATCATAATATCATGTCTTCTTTAGCCTCTAAAAGGGGTATGTCACGGCAAACCCTTCTATCAAACGCTCTATTCCTTTTGTTCTTAGCGGCTTGTTGTGCTTCTCGGCCAACAACAGAAACTGCACCATCACCAACACCTACGTTGGCTTCCCCGACTGCTCCGTCTGCTGAGCAGGGGCCGTGGTGTACCCTGCCACGGAGGACGAGCTTGTAGCCGTCGTTGCCAACGCCGCACGTAGCGGACTGAAGATGAGGCGGCGACAAGCTTCTCCCACAGCATCCCGAAGCTGGTCTGCCCCGGAGGCGAGGACGGCCTGCTGATAAGCACCAGGCTGTTGAACCGCGTGCTCAGGGTCTACGCTGAGGCGATGACGAGGACCGTCGAGAGAGGGGTGTCCCTGAGGGAGATCAAAAATGAGGCTGCGATGGTGGGGATTGGCAGTGGGAGGGCCACTGGGGACTGGTGCTCATGGAAGCACATTGTGGGGCAAGGGAAGTTCTGTTCCGGACTATGTCGTCGGACTCACCATTGTCAGCCCCGGAGAGTCCAAAGACGGATTTGAAAAAGTTAGGAGGCTTGTTGATGGTGATGAAGATCTTAACGCGGCCAAGGTTTCGCTGGGAGTTCTTGGAGTTATTTCGCAGGTAAGTATGAGTAAGTTCTTAAGATATATTTTTTTGAAAAAAAAAAACATGTTTTTTGAAGTTGGAAAAAACTAGAGAATCTTGTTACAGCTAGTAGCAGACCGTACACATAATAGAATTTAATCAGATTTTGTTAATTGTCAAATATTGTTTAATTTAATGACTCTTATATTTTATGTACTTAGATAATATTTTAAATGTTTTTCAAACCACCAAATTGTCCAATAATCGAAGTTTATATTATTATATTACAACTTTATCAACTAAAAAAAAAATTTCTTTAAAGCGCCTAAAAAAAATTCCTTTGCAGGGTTTTTATCATTTTCGATATCCTATGTTTTAGAGAAACATCACGTTTATACTTAATGTTCAGAAATATACAAAATAATACCTAGTAATTTTAAAAATATTATATTAATACTTGTGCTTATACATTGTATGAAATGTTCAGCTTACTTATCTCTAAACGAGACCCGAATTAATTTTGTAAAATAATAAGTTACAATACACCAACAATAACAATTATTTAATTATGGAAACATATATTCTTTTTTATAATTTCGGTAATTAAATTTCGAAAAAGAAAGTCTTCTCCTATTATGTTGATCATTGTGAACAAATTTGAAAAACCAAAAGTTCATTACCACTTTCAACTTTTGCCAGTGACTTTTTAACTGCAGCCTACGTTCAAGAGATCCATAACATACTTGACCAAGAACGACTCTGACTTGGGAGACCAAGCGTCAACTACAACACGAGTTTGCAGACATGACATGGTTCCCAAGTCAGCCAAAGGTCGTTTATCGAGTTGATGACCGCGTCAGCTCCAACAACTTGGGCGATGGCTTATATGACTCCGTTTCATTCCGCTTGATCCACGCCTTCCTTTGCAGTTGAAACTCTCAGAATTAGACGTAATTATTTGTAACTCTTTTGCTAACAATGCATTAAAAAACAATGATAATTATATATCTCAATCCTGCATGTTTTAAAAAAGGAGGAAAATTTTTTTCCACCCATGGCTTATAACCTACTACTAACAAAACAATAGAATTTGGTTTAAAAAATACATTACATATTAAACTAGAGCTCACAATTTTATGAGTAATGATGTTATAACCCATGGGGATGAAAAGAATTTTGCTTAAAAAAACTAAAATGTTAATTTACTATGCATCAATCAAAACCATATCGTTTTGATCTGTTTGTTGATTGTGACAGAGGATGCTGAAGAATCTTTCGGTGATGCGGACGAAAAATGCATAGATGGAAAGGTCACCACTTTTGCTCTATCCAAATTGGTGTATGGTCTAATAGACAATGGTATGGAGATAATTTATCCAATTAGTATTTGGAAAGTTGGAAATTTATGTATTATACATTTTTAATAGAGTATTTGGTATGGTGGTTAGAACCATTAGTTAGGACTGTAAGTATTACAGCATGTAAGAGTTTTCACACTGTAACATCTTTTGAGTGTTCCTAACTAAAAAATTGGTTAAAACTAACTAATGTCAAATAGGCTATAAATCAAAACATTGTGTCAAATCTACGTATTATTTAATGCCGTTGTTGTTCACACACCACTAATTTTGTGTTTTTTCCACCACTTTAACTTCTTCAAAAATTAAAATACACTAAATTGCGCAAGTTACCTTAATGAAATAGGAAAAATCTTTTTGGGTTTCCCTGTGATTGGATATCAAAACCGTCTCCAAGCATCTGGGGCTTGCTTAGATAGTACTGATGATGACTCAGTCTGCCCATGGGACCGGGAAGTTGATGGTTTGTTCTTTCACCAAACCACAGTTAGCATCGCCTTGTCCATCGTAAAGGGCTTCATTGAAGATGTCCAAGAACTGGTCAAGGTGGAACCTAAGGCCTTGTGTGGCCTAGATATCTCTACAACGGAATACTCATGCGCTATGTCACGGCCTCAAGCGCTCGTCTTGGAAAGCAAGAAGACGCCCTAGATTTCGATTTTACATACTATCGAAGCAAGGATCCCCAAACGCCAAGGCTTTTCGAAGACAAATTTGAAGAAATAGAGCAAATGGTTGCATTCAAATACGGCGGATTGCCCCATTGGGGGAAGAATAGGAACATATCTAGCCTTTGAAGGAGCTATAAACAAGTACAAGAATAGCAAAGAGTTTTTGAGGATTAAGGACGCTTGTGATCCAAGGGGTCTCTTCTCTAGTGATTGGACTGACCAAGTTTTGGGACTCCAACATGGTTTGGCCATTATGAAGGAGGGTTGCGCGTTGGAAGGACGATGCATATGTTCGGAGGACATTCATTTTGCTCCTAGCATGGGCTACTTCTGTAGGGTCGGACGAATTTACAAGGAAGCTAGGGTTTGTACACGCTTGAATAAAAACAGCCCTTCCATTTTAGATGCCTTTGATTTTGTTGTACAGGGAAGCTAGACGAGTGAACCTTAATATGTTGAACCACAAATATTTTGTTAATCCACGTGGCAAATGTTATATGTACTTGCATAATATTCCGTTATATGGTGAGAATATTATCCAGTAGTTGAAGAAGACGACTATTTAGATTCCACATTTAAAAGGATTGCTTCCTTAAACTAATTATAACAAACTAAGTTAAAATTTGAAGTTAAGATTTAAAACACTGAGAGCTTTATAGTACTGTAGTATACTTTTGCTTTATATTATAGCATGTGAATGCTTTACATTGTAATAGTTTAAACTTTAAAGTTAGAACTTAGTTCCTAAATGCACTATATATTTTAAATGATTTAATGTCTATGATACTTCAATATCTAAAAAAGGTACATATTGATTTGAAATATAAACACACACGTATATATACACACACATGAGATTTACAAGAAAGGAAAAAAAAAAAAAAAAAGGAAATACGTATTGGGATGGAGAGGACAAAGCTAGGTTTGATAAGGACTAAAGAAAATTGAAGTAAATCTTCCTCACGTGGAGACCTTGAAAATTGTGATTATGAGATAATTCAAAGCTTGTTAAGCGAGCACAGGCCATGGTTTCCCTATTGGAGAAGAAAAAAAGGATTAATATACCTGTCCAATTGTTTTAAAATTCAATACATAGATTCTTTATAGGAAAAGAGGTGGTTTGCCTTTATTACTTCTTGAGAGATCTAGAGGTTGTCCAAACGTATTATATTTTATTTCATGTATATTATTGGTGTGGTTGCGAATTTCAAGGACCAAGAAGTCATAAAAATAAAAATATCACATGTGTACAAGGGTGATTATTCAATACGAAGATGTGGCGGCCTACGAGATATCGTTAGTTAACAACTTGTTGATTCTTTTACAAAAGCTTTGCCAGAAGAAAAAGTTTTTATGAAAATAAGGCATGGGATGCGAGAAATATTGTCACATATGCTTTAACGCAAGTGATAGATTGTTCGGATAAGTACTTTTAAAGCATACTTGTAATGCTGTTATGACATTGTTGAGAATTGAAACAATTAGGAAAATGGTGATGTGCCATGCTGACTGGATTTAGTTAGCCAATCTGATTGTAACGGTTAGTTGTTATGTGTATTAGTGACAAATAGAAACTATAAACTTGTAATTGTAGAGAATCTAATACTTGTATGAGTAAGAATTTGTTAGAAGTTTTGTTATTCGGTAGAAAAAAGGCAAAAAGTGTGTCTCAGAGTTAAGAGAGAATAGAAAACAGAAGGAAAGAGAGATAGGAGTGATCTGGAGAGAGAGAGAATTGGAAAAGAAGGATTAAGCTCTTATATTTGTGTTTTTGTGCAAGATCAATAAAAGCTATCTAATTTTTCTGTGGTTCTTGTGATCTGAGGAGGCCACGCCAAGTTGATGGGGTTTTTGATTTTGGTTTCTGAGATTCTTGTTTTTCTGGTCATGTGTTCTTGAAATTCTTATCAAACACTGTACAAGAAATATTGTTTGTACATTTTATGAATACTTTGAATGATAATTGTTGGTTGTTATATTTGTAAGTGAAGACCATAAGTCTTCTAACTACTTGCAAGTCTTTAAAAAAAGAAGCTATAATTTTAGTGGATACTCGTAAGTTCACAATCGTTAACTAAAGCTAGATGCACTATTTCAATAAAATTGTAGTGTTGTCTATTTCTATTAAGAATGAGACAACATTATCTGGTTTGTTATTATAGGATTACAAAATAAAACACTTGTATTTTGACTACATTGAATTAAACCCAATAGAATTCGAATTCTTTATTAAATAATATTAAATTTTATAATTGTCAGTCACATTATGGATGACATTTATTTTGTGTATTTATGAACTCATATCCAAATATTATGTTTTGAATTAATTACACAATTATATTTTTTAGTTTTAACTATTTTTCAATTTGTTATACTGTTTTTAAAAACTATAAATGTATCTTGTGAATTTAAAAAATTGTTTCATTTTCTTCTATAAAAAAATTAGACAAAACAACATAATTACCCTTAAACAGTTTTGAAAAATATCTTATAAATATAAAAATGTAAAGGCTCCCAAAATAAAACATTAAATTTCTCAAAAAATATATATATCTTAAGTCTTATGGCTTTTTGAATGTTAAAATATTTTTTAATAAGAATTCTCAAGAAGCAAAATATATTTTCGGTATAGATTCAGTGTCTAATTAAGGTGTCTTTATCTTATATCCATATTTCTTTTATTAAAAAGTCTATGAAGGATAAAATTAAAACAAATTTTTGAAATTCAAAGGATATATTTATAGTTTTTTAAAACAGAAGGATAAATTTGAAAATGATAAATAAAAGGTATAGTTATATAATTTATCTATTATGTTTTTTGATATGTTAAAGAATGAGATTTAAAAAGATTAATAAAAAATCCTAGTATTTTAAAGACCTTGTATTCAGTGATGAAGGCAACTTGGGCCGAGTGGGGCTGAAGCCGTCCTCGTCCTAGCCCAAGCTAAGCCATTTCTAATTTTGTAAAATTTGTATTGTTTTTCCCACCTAATGTAATGATTGCAAATAATGATCCCATTGTTAATTTTTAAAGTTTATAATGTTCTCCTCACTTTGTGTAATTTCACCCACCTAATTCTTTATAATTTTAAATTTTATGTAAATAGTTTTAAAATTTTTATTTATAGTCTAAGTTTTTGCTTTTTGCTATACCTTATTTTTTTTTCATTTTTTTCTTCTACACATAAGGCATAATTTTGAAAATAAAATCTAAATAAAAGATATCACATACAATACTACTTAAGTCTATATATTTAAAGGAAGAAACAAAAAAATATCTATATACTAATAAATAAATAAATAAACCAATACTAAAAAAAATGTTGTAGGATTTTTGGTATTTATTACACCATTAATTCAATTTGAAATTTTTATTTAACTCAAGGCTTCTTCGAAAAAATTTTCTAGCATTCTCACTGATTATATTATAGCAAGTTAGAACATAGATGTGGAATCTATAACTTTGCTTAAGAAAATCAATTTTCCCATTATTAACTTGATACTTGAATAAAGGAGATATCAAACCCATTTGATATTGTACATGAATTAAACTAAAATTATATCTATAATATAAATAAATTTTCTATTAGAGATTAGAGGATATATAGACAGAGTAGGATTAAAGAAGTCCAACAAAAACAAAGCGAGGACAACGATATTTCACAGAAATACAATGTAAAAAACCGTAAAGGACATACGAGGAGGGGGGCAAAAAAGCAAACATCAAAAAAGTGCCAAAAAAATAAATAAAAATAATAAAAAAAAATAAAAAGAGCAAAATAATGAATTATTGACACATGATAGAGGTAGCGTATAGACCCATGTCTTTTTTGGCTATTCTATAGGAAAAATTTTTTGGTGCGAAAAGAAAAAAAATGCCCATCGATAAGTATTTATTTTTCAGTTGTTAGATGTATAAAAAAATTAATTAATTAGATAAAATGGTTTTAAAATGTGAACTATCAGTGTGGATTTCATCAGAGTATATATATAGATACATAGATCGATAGAGGTAATTGTGACCTTTAGTTGGATCTCTAGCCCTCTTTAGGGGAATTATAACTACTTTATAGTCTTTTGTTTTTCTTTCATTTTGGGTTATGATTTACCCTTGTTTGACACAACGGTTCGAGCTCTCTAGTTTCTATCATTTCTCTCATATGCTACAATGTTTCGAAGCAAGAATGATTCAATCTATTAGTTTAAACTATTCTCCCAAACGTAAGGTTGATTTATAACTTTAAACTTATCCTATTTGACCTACTAATTGGTGTTTGTTTGCTATAATCATTTTTATAATTTATTTATTTACGAACCGATGATATTTTTATTTAAACTAATTAGTTTCGATGAGTTTATTTATGTTTATTTATGCGGCTATAAATTAATATATTCACATCTACCTCTAATATTTGAGTTCTAAGGTTTTATTTTACTTCATTCACGTCTACTTCTAAACTCAAATACATCCTAATAATTTTCTTGATTCATCACGGCATCAAATTTCCAATCCATGACTTTTTTTTTTTTGTGGCTAAAATCCCAGTTTCTTCCCAAGGAAAAAAAAGTCAAATAAAAAAAAGGAAATTACGAGGCAGTGATGTGGCCAACCTTTAGTGGACATAAAATCACGGTCTTTTCCATAGTTTCTCAAATTGACTTTTTTTTTAACTTAAAAGTAATTCTAGTAACTTGTTTTTTTTACATTCTTGTTTGGTTGTTTTTTATTTTATACCATGTATTTTGAATTTTATAAAAGAACTTTTGTATTTTGGATGTTCTCAAAATATACCCTTATATCTAAAATTTTTATCAATTTTATACCTTTTCAGATTCAAAATAAAAACATAGATGTTCCTGTAAACATGTATAATGTTTAAAGAAAAAAAACAAAGAAAAAGTCACAAAAAATTTTTTTAAGCTAAGTTGTAAAATGTAATTTATTAATTTGTACATTTTTCACAAGTTTATTTACAAGCTTCAAAGGGTAAATTCTATTCAAAACCAACAACCAGAAAAGGTATAAATTTGTTATGATTTTGAAATTAGGAGGTTCAATTTTATTAAATTAAAAATAAAGGTAAATATCCTAATAATTTAAAAATAAAGGGTAAAAATCATAAAGATCCTTTTTTCTCGTTCCCCTTTTTTTAATACATTTTTTAAGGGGGAGCATATATTTCCGGCTCTCTTTCACAATCTGGGGCTCAGAGAGAACGAGAAAGGAAGAAACCCCAATTTTTTTGGTGTCGTCTCGTCGGATACCAAGACCAACAACAACAAAAATAACCCGCTTTCTCCCTACTGCTGGCGAGTTCGCTTTCGCATCTTCCCAACATAACCCCATTTTTCATCGGCTTCTTCTCTTCACAAACACAAATCCGAAACTTGCTTCAGACCCAACAAGAATTTTCACTTCTCTGGTATGTACAATTGTCTGCCTCCTTCTCTTCTTCGTTCTCTTATGTGGGACCCAAAAATCATTTCGCCCCATCTTTTTTTTTTATTCGTTTACTTGCTCAGCTTCCACTCAGCTTGAATCCTTTTTTTTTTTTTTTTTTCGTGAGCCTGGTTCTAGCGATTCTTTTCTGGGTTTTTGTTACATTGACTGACTGGTGCAAATTCCGTGGTTCTTTCATTTCTGGTGTTGATTATTTGAAATTTTTGTTCTTTTTACCATGTGGGTTTTGAGGTCATGAATTAAAAGTATGGATTTTTAATTTCTTATGGGGTCCCCTTTAAGGGTTTCCTTTGTTCTTTGTCTATGCAAATAATTGTAAACTTGGTTAGTTTCTTTGTAAAGGACTTTTGTTTTGGTACTATTGCTATCAGGCTTTACTTGACGAATTCGTCAAACTTAACCCCTTTCAATGGATTTATCTAAATTGATTTTTCGTATTTGACGATATTACCTTCGGCATGTGTACAAGTGGTCCAAAAGATTGCACTTTTTGCCCCCTAATTTTTTCACTCTTCCTTTAGAGATGGGCATCCTTAACTGCACAAAATACATGAATGGTTCGTTTATTGTTTGGTCAGTGATAGTCATGTGTGAAGAAACTAGTTAAGGACCTAGTATATTTTTTTTGATATAATTATTAAACTAGCTTTCCATTTTGTTGCCTTAAATCCTTGAGAAAAAAAGAGTGTGAATAAAAATGAGTTGATAAAAGGTGGAAGATTTGTTTTGGAGTTTCAGTTGTGTACATTCCACCATAGTTTCTCATCCACAAATTGGGGCAGTGGGAAAGCTGGTGAATTTTCTCTCATGTACTTTCTTAATCGTTTTTTGAACTTTTATTTGCTTGGTTCATTTTGCCTGCTGCTTTGACACAAATCTTGAAAATTTTCTTTTTACTATGAAAATCCTTCAAAGCTTTTGTTTCTCTTTGTTATTATCTAGTTTTTGTCTGTCTTTTATGAAAGTTCTCTCATGCAGTGAGTGCATTTTTTGTAACTCCCATGTAATTTGTGCTGGTGATCTAGGTGAAAATCTAAGTGAGTTATTGGATGATAAAAGGTGGGGCGTGAAAGAGTCATGGCAGAGGGTGCGGAAGTTGAGGGCCGGGTGGACCTGGACGAGGAAAATTACATGGAAGAGATGGATGATGAAGTGGAAGAGCAATTGGATGACTATGGAACTGATGGCGGTGGTGATGAAAATGTGGAAGAGGATGAAGAAGCACAAGATTTTGGGAATGGAGCTAGCGGTAAAGACCAATCACCAGATGCAGAAAGAAGCCACATTGACCCTGAATCTGCAGAATATGAAGAGAAACCTAATGATCCAGTTGATGAAGAAGAGAAAGAGAAGTGTGCTCAACTTCTTGCCCTTCCTCCCCATGGGTCTGAAGTTTTTATTGGTGGGCTTCCTCGAGATGCCACAGAGGAAGATCTGAGGGATTTGTGTGATAGTGTAGGCGAAATTCTCGAGGTCAGAATTGTGACGTGTTTGTGGCTGGAGTATTTTTCTTTGTGGTTGATATTGATGGCGGTTGGACTTGGTAAAGATTTAACTTCTTAATTACTTTGCAGGTAAGGTTAATGAAAGATAGGGACACTGGTGAAAATAAGGGCTATGCTTTTGTAGCATTTAAAACAAAAGAGGTTGCACAACAAGCCATCGAAGAGGTGAATGGTAAAGAATTTAAGGTATCATGGTGCTTCTTTTACTGTTATGTCTTAGTCCCTCAAAAACCTTAGCTATATTTGGAATTTCTTAAAGCTTGAGAACTGTTGCTTCCATTTCTTCGAGCTTGGTGGTCATTTTGGTATTCATTCTATGCAGGGTAAAACCTTAAGATGTTCACTTTCTGAAACCAAACACAGATTATTTATTGGTAATGTTCCAAAGAACTGGACAGAGGATGAATTTCGAAGAGTTGTTGAGGAGGTTGGTCCTGGAGTTGAAAATATTGAGCTTATAAAGGTGGACTCTTTTGTATATTTCTTCACCCTCTATTTTTTTTAGTAATTCTTAAAATACTTTTGTAGCTATCAGCTAAGGATGATTATTCCGTCAATAATGTTATCAACTTACCATAACAATTGCATTCCAGGATCCTCAAAATCCAAGCAGAAACCGTGGTTTTGCTTTTGTCCTGTATTACAATAATGCCTGTGCTGATTATTCAAGACAGAAAATGTCAAGTTCCAATTTTAAGCTGGATGGGAACACCCCAACCGTTACCTGGGCTGATCCAAAAAGCACACCCGATCATACAGCTGCATCACAGGTACGTTCTAACTAAAGAGCAGTTGTTTAGTTCTTTGTTATATATCTTACACTGGTCTTAGAATGTTCATTGGTTCAATCAGTTCTCTGTTCCAAGTTTCATTTTTATAGATTTGGTGATTCTAAATGTATAAGAACAGTTTTGGACTAATAGAAGATCAAATTCTTATATACAATCATTGTATCTTTGAAAAAAAAAATTAGTACAGGTCGGTCTTGTCCTTAATTTGACCAAGGATCTCTTCAATTTCAGCATTGAACTTTTGTTCTTAGGTTTGTGGTTCGGCATGGAAAGACTTTAGCCTTTAGAAAAGATTAGGTTGGCTACAATATGGATTAGAGTAAAGGATTGAAAGACTATAGAGGCAGAAAATTTGATGGATTTAACAAATTTGTCACAAACAAATTTGCAGAAGGTAAACTTGGGCCTCATTATTTACTAGGATTAGAGCTCCATTTGACACTATTTAAAGTGTAAAACTTGACTACCTTGCAAGAGTTTATGACATGAGATCCTGCCAGTTAAGTTTCTGACTGGTGTCAGACATTTCCATTAACCTGAAGTAGAACAAAGATAGATTAAAGAAAAAGAGAGAGAGAAGAATTTAGGAAGAAGAGGGAATAATAGAGAAGAAATCTTTATATTTAATGAAAATTATCAAGGTCCAGACTGAAAACACAATGACTAGGTCTATTTATGGATTCATAAACTAATAATAAAATAAATATAACCAAACAATAAAATAAGTTTAAAAAAATCCTAAATAATCCTAATAGATAAACACATATTTTAAATTCCTAGATATTCATATCTTGTTCCTTATCACTTACATTTGGTACCATATATGCGTGCATGTTTTTCCTAGGAAACTTGATATCCAACGTTATTTTAAAATGCAATTTGTGTATTCACCAATATTAGACTTATCATGGGAAAACTGTGAAGGAGACGTCTATCATTATTTCTGCAGAAGTAGTATTATCTCCCTCTAGCATTGCGGTGGTTTCGTTGTATAATCTGCAAACCTTCAGGCCTTGCCCCTTTACGGTTGAACCGTTCGCCTTGTGTAAGAAATGTTTATACTTGCTTTTGAATTATCAGGTGAAGGCTCTATATGTGAAAAACATACCCGAGAATACAACCACTGAACAACTGAAGGAACTGTTCCAGCGACATGGTGAAGTGACAAAAGTGGTCATGCCACCAGGCAAAGGTGGGCAAGGCAAACGGGATTTTGGTTTCGTCCATTATGCTGAAAGGTCAAGTGCTCTGAAGGCTATCAAAGATACAGAAAAATATGAAATTGACGGTAATTATCTTGATCATCCTGTTGGGTTGGACTGTTGGAACTAAAGATAGGCTGTAAAAGCTTGTCTACTACAAGTTAATTTTGCTAATTATTCATTCAACATTTAAGGATCTTTGGCACCTGTTACTCCATCTTGGTTTTAGGGTTATTCATTAACGAGTACATAGGTTCATCAGTTCAAGACATTAACTCGTCCTTGCAGTAAAGATGAAATTTATGTGTGGTGATTAACATCTAGTGAGCTTGTAGGGGTTTTCCTTGGTCTGAAAACCAAGAATCAGATCATAGCTGTGATGAAATCTAATCTAATTTTTTATTTACATATAATTCAATGGTGAAAAATCATATCACTGGAAACCTGAAACTTCTTAAATTTATTGGCCACCGGCATCCTGGTTGAAGGTTCATCAAACTTTTCTTCAGGAAAAAGAAGGGGGGCGGGACTTTCGTCAATGAACAGTAATTTGAAAGTAACGTTTTCTGTTGATTTTCATGTCTCCACAAATGAGGTATTTAAGGGATTTGAATTGCAGGCCAAGCCCTAGAAGTGGTACTTGCGAAGCCTCAGACAGAGAAAAAACCTGAAGGACCTTATCCTTATGGTACTTTACCTCATGCAAGTCACCTTCCACGTCCGGGGTATGGTGGTTTTGCTGGAAGCCCATATGGCACCCTAGGGTCTGGATACGGCGTAGCGGCTCCGGGTTTTCAGCAGGTAATCTTACAAGTTGTGTTTGTCTTTCTACCTCTTCAAGCCTTGACTGGATCCTTCTAATTTCATTTCCTGGATTCTGATATGCGATAAACAGCCAATGATATATGGTAGAGGGCCAATGCCAGCAGGAATGCAAATGGTGCCGATGGTTCTTCCGGATGGTCGAATTGGTTATGTTCTGTAAGTTGTTGGACACATTTTTTTCATTCATTTCTGATCATTTGGAACATGTCTCATAGCGGTCGTGAATATGCAGCCAGCAGCCAGGGGTACAGATTCCCCCTCCTCGGCCTCGGAGAATTGATCGGAGCAATGGTCCAGTTGGCCAGGCTGGACGAGGAGGAGGTGGTGGCAGCGATGAAGGTCCTCGTAGCCGGAGATACAGACCCTATTAGTGATGAGCCCAAAACTGGAAGAGGATTTATTTATCTTTTTGGTGACAGAGAGATGTGGTTGGATGACGGGTCTCTTAAACACTAACAAAAGGCCCCGCTCTCCCTTTTCTTCTCTTCCCTTCCGGGAAGTGGAGCTGAAAAGAGGGATTTTTTTTTTTTTTCCTAAAAGAAAAAGAGATAAAATGCCATTAGGAGTAGGAAAATGAGGTATCATAAGATAATTTTGGTGTCTCAATGCTGTTAGAGGTGGTTGACAGCTTTAGGAAGTATCTTTTTATGTATAACTTATCTGATTGTAATGCTTTGTGCTAGCCTCTTCTTTTTTTTTTTCTTTTTTTTTTTTTTCATTGACACCCAGTTGAAGGCATTGATTCTTGTTGTTTGTGCAATACGTTGACACATCTTTCATACATTTCATACAATTTCAATTATAGTACACCTCTGTTTCTTTTTGACCTTTCAGAAAAAGGCTAGAACTTTGTTCTGTTTTTTTGTTTTTGTTTCTGTTTTTTGTTTTTTGTTTTTTTGTTTTTTTGTTTTTTTTTTTGGGGCAAGGATTCAAAAAAGGTTAGCATTGTTGATATAGGTTGGTTGACGAGCGAGGCTACTTTCCTTCTGTTATAGCCTACCATGGACCAAGCAGTGGAAGTTGCCTGCACTGTACAATATTCCCTTTCATATTTGATCCATACAATAATTCCTTTGCAGTTGTTTGAGTCTTTCATTTTTCAGCTTTTATCACACAAGCTTGAAATGAAGAATTTAGGGTTTCAGTTAAGCGAATGTTTAAGCAAAATCTGCTTGGGGTGTTGAGATACAAAAAATTACAAACAACTGGTGAATAGCATTGTGATTTATAAAAACAAAAAGGAAAAGTCATAAAGATTGCAACTTCTAAGAAACAAGAAGCTGTAATATATATTTACGAGAGCAGGAGAGAGAGAGAGAGAGAGAGAGAGTCAGCTGGAGTTCCAGGATGGCCCTTGGGTGCGTCGTCGGGCTCCCGGCTCTAAAAATTTGGTCCTCTGGTGTGACTTGTTGTGGCCTTCTAGTGGTGGTGGCACTGTTTGGCGTGGTGACCCCGGTTGGGAAGATCTAACTTGATTTGGAGCTTTGAAACCAAATGTTAGAGCTGTGTTTTTCCGACGCTCTCGTCATTTGGTGGATTAGTTCTTCCAAGGTTTTGCTCCACGTGGTGGTCGGATTCCTTTGGTGGTGCGGGCGTCTCCATCCAGTGAGGATGACTTGGGGGCGCATGAGCCTCACGTGCCGTTGGGTGGTATCGCTCCTTCGATGTCGTTGTGTGTCCATCGAAAGCAATTGACTTCCTAAGCGGCTTCTTTGTCGATTGTTATTTTGCTGGAGGCTTGAAGGCAATTGACTTCCTAAGCGGCTTCTTTGCTGATTGTTACTTAGCCGGGGGCTTTTGAGGTGGTGCTCAGGGTCTTCCTTTTGTTTATTTGGTGTGCTTCTAGTTGTAATAATGTGTTTTCACGCCACTTTCTTTGTGTGTGTTTTCTGCTTTAGTTTTAATAAAGGAGGTGGTCTCTCCACTTTTGTAGTTTACACCTGTTGGTTTACAATGTTGTATATGGTGACTGGCGGCTAGCTTTGTATATATGTCGGTTTATTTGTGCCCTCATTAAGGTAGGGAAGATTTCAGTAAATTGACAGTTAATGGTTTGTAATGAGCTGAAGATGCACAAAATTTTTGTTGTCTAGCAGGCCTTTCCCTCTAGGTCTCGATGTCATTTTTGTCCCTTTGCTTTGCTTGTTTTATTGGTAGATCCCGTCAATATCTGGATCTGTGATGCTTAGTAGGCTATTGTATGAACCTTTGTACTAATTTTTAGTTGAATGAAGTTTCATTTCTCAAAAAAAAAAAAAACCACAAGAAGTCTTATACTCCTGTGCCTACAATTGAGGTCTACTTTTTATTAGGTGTAATACTCTTAGCAAACAGCCAAGAATCATTATCTTTTTTTAGTTCGAAAAGTTAGTAACTGGTCATTAGACTCGATACTCAGGGACCGGCTTTAAATAATCCAACATTTTTTTTTTTTTTGTGTTGTCGACAGAAGCCTAGTGTTCTTGTCTTTTTTGCTTTCATCCCTCCGATGGAATACCTGATACCACATTGCAAGCGAGAAATAATTGGCACCTATACCTAGAACTTTTTAAGAAGATATAGTAACGCAAACCATCTTATATTCAATGTTTATGGAGGGAGATTAATTTTCATAAAAATATTATCATAAAATAAAAAGGACATCTTGCACACTAATTAAAACAAGGATGCATATAGGTGATCTTGGAGCAAATAATGAACATGAATTCAAATTATAGATCTGTACTGCTATAATTTCATCTCTCTCTCTCTCTCTCTCTCTCTCTCTCACACACACACACATATATATAGGCAAAGGCTTCTTATTTAGTGTGAGAAATCTCCTCAAGTCGCTTCTTCAACTCATCCAACTTGCCACTTCACTCGCTCTTCACACTTAACACACGTCCTGCCCTAGAAGATAACCCCCTACTACTGGTAGTATTCTTCTCGTTTCTATTTTTTCCACTTGCCATCGTCTTCTTAGCAGCCGCTTGTTGCAAAGCCCAAAGCACATCTGACCCACTAATTTGCTACGCCTCTTCTTCTTGTTTGGGCTTTTGCTTTTGTGGGATTAGAATGTTGGGATTGGTGGGGTTGGGGTTGGGGTTGGACTCGAGAGCGGTGAGGATGGTACGGCTTGAGCCACCGACCACAATGGCCGATGGCTTGCCGGCCGAGACTGTGATGGAAAGAGGGTTGTGCTGGGTCCTGGCTGGTATGGGGATGACATTGACATGAACGCATGGAATAGGTGGGGACACATAGGACACTGCTCACATGGTGTGCTTTTTGGAGGACTTTTAGGTTTGGGTTTGGTTTGATCCCCACTTTACAAATATGTAAAATGCAATTCTATTTAGCCTATGGGTTATAAAACTTTACTAATAAAATGATGAGATTCAATCTAAAAAGTATATTTTAAATTAAACCGGGGTCTACATTTTTGTTAATAGTAGTGTTTTGACCCAATTAGGATGAAAATGATTTTTTTGAAACAATCTCTATGTTCAATTGAAATTTCATGTATAACTCTTTGAATTTTGAAACGTACGGACTCCCTAACAAGTTCTTCAAAAATTAAACCAAAGAAAATTTGGGTTTACCTTTGTTTTTAACTTTAGTAGCTTCTTTTGGAGCTTTTTAGAACTTGGAATTATGGGACAATTAAGACGACAATAATGAAGTGATGGAATGAGAATAAGGAATAGGTAAACTGACAACTGAACTTTCCCATCTTCCATTGAGTCACTTTGTATTTCAAACAACTGGGACTGACAAGTGAACTTTCCCATCTTCCATAGAGTCACTTTGTATTTCAAACTATTGGGCGTTGTTGCAACTTGATTACAAGGTGTGAGATTAAAGTACTGTGTCCCATTTTCATAAGCAGTGAATGAAAATGGAAAACAGTACTAGACATTACACGCAAAATGGCGTTATATACGTGTCATATATCTTAAGAGGTACTTCTAACCAGAGAAACATAGGGCAACCACAACCAATTAAAGCAGCATACATGAGCTACCCTTTTTTATTTTTGACACTTTCACCAATAGATTTTAATGCTGTTTAACTTGCCTTCCTCCTCCATGTGCAAGAAGATCTTCACCAACTACGTTGAATATTTAAACAGAACTTTTATAGTAGGACATGTATTTTGGTCCTACCAGTCTGTTATTTTAATTATTGAATTACCTTCTCAACGTTTTGATTTGTGATACTGATATAGTCTATGCAAACTCAAAACTTTTCCGGTCATAGATCAAAGCATAATACTTGTCATATCATAAATTTTTGCCTCCAATATTATCTAGAGTTTCTTGCAATTCGATATTGGCAAAGTTTTGCAGTACCCTTTACAATACAGAACCTGAATTTGTGATGTGAAAACATTATTTTCCCTCCTTAATCTCACCTATAACGACAAATGAATAAACCATTGGAGCCTCAAAGGATCTTAGAATATATATGCAAATAAAGAACATAATTCTGTGCAATTTTTCATTTCATTCACATACATGTATAGACAAAGGCAAGCCTTATTTTCTGTGAGAAAGCTCCCGAAGTCGCTTCTCCAGCTCATCCAACCTTCCACTCCACTCGCTCTTCACACGTAGAGGACGAACATTTGAGTAATCCCCTGCAACTAATTCTTCTCCATAACCCGACCTAGTCGATAATCCCCTACTACTCTTCTTGATTTTGTTCTTTCCACTCACCTTGTTCTTCTTCGCAGCGGCTTTCTGCAAAGCCCAAAGCACATCTGACCCACTAATCTGCTTCCGCTCCTCCTCTTCTTCTTCTTCTTGTTTGGGATTTTGCGTCTGTGGGATTGGAATATTGGGATTGGTGGCTTTGGGGTTGGATTCGACAGCAGTGAGGATGGTACGGCCTAAGCCACCGACGTCGTTGGGTGATGGTTTGCCGGCCGAGACGGCGCAGGAAAGAGGGCTGCGCGTCGTGGTGGCTCGTTCGGGTTCGGGTTTGGGGATGACATGAACGCGTGGCCTTGGTGAGGACACGTACGACGCAGCAGCCCACATGGTGTGCTGTTGTGGGACTTTTTTGGGTTTCGGCTGGTTTTGGTTTTGGTCTGGTTTTATGTGAGCCCCCACTTCCCGAAATGCATACAAGGACTTTTATGTTCCAGCTTCCTGGGTTCAAAATTTCGTTATAATGACTTCCTGTGTTGATGTTCATGAGTTGGACCCAATGTGCGCGTAAAGTGCAAGACTCGAGCAAGGCCGGCTTGAGATAGTTTTGCAACGTCCTGAAATTTTAATTATTTAATTTATTACGTACAAATTTGATTATTTAATGGACTATTATTTAAATTGTCATGAATTAACATAATTAAAATTTTCACTTAATTTAATTTTCTTTTAAAATAAAACTAATATTTAATTTAACGGGGAGACTATAAAGGCCCTCCTAAAGGGTCATATTTATGAGAACCATTTTTATAACAATTGGATTTAATCCAATAGTTTAATCCAATGGGTTGCGAAGGGGTGGGTTCGTCATGGGTCGTGACCTCTAATGGCCACAGACAGCGAGGCGAACTCACAATGGGAACTACACCTCACCACCTCCATCCTTGATAAAGATCTGCCTTCTGCCGTCGATCGGACTGGTCGTGTGATCACGTCTCTAGTGAGGTGGAGGAGAACTTCGGTGAATCCTCTTAGAAGTGGAGAAGAAACAAGTTTGTGAATATGCCTTTTTTTAGGATTTTCAAGTTTTAGTTTTTTATAAATTTGGTGTGCATTACCTTATTAAACTTAGGATGAGCTTGCTTATTTGTCACCATTAGATATAGATCGAATGGACAAAAAAAGTTCTTATTGATGAGAACTTTTAAGGGGTCTTATTGTAGTATTTTCCCTAATTCAAATGTTAAAATTTCAAAATTTTCCATTTTGATTAGTTTCCAAACAAAACCAACATTTTCTATAATTACAATTACGCCACCCCTTTTTTCCCAAACCACCTTTCACATAACTTCTGTAACAACCCGTCTTTTTGGGCTGTCACTTAACTTACCTAAACATCATTTCTTAACTTTAATCTTACTTACCAGTAAAAAAAATACTTGGTAATTTTTTGTTTAAGATATATTTAAAACTGTTGTGATTTTTATTGCAACACAAATTGAGACGTAACTTTAAACTTAGCTTTTAAAATAATTCAAAATGTTTCTTTAAACTTATTGAGAAAATATTTACTTTCTTAAAAACTTTTTAATTTATTTGTTTTAAAATAGCAAAAAAACTTTTCTTAAAACAACCAAAAACTTATGTAGTGGTATCCATACCTAATCTTTATATCTGTCACTTTAACACCGAACTCTTTAACCAGTCTCATTGGTCTTATGTAGAACTGCCTACAACATGAAATAACTTGTAATGAGCTTTCACTCAGCAAGTTTAAACATAATCTCACAAAATATTAAAAACATTCATCGTAAAACATTGCTTTTAAACTTTTCTTATAAAACTTTTTTCATGAACTACTTTCTTGTAAACATTTTTCATAAAATGTTTTTCATAAATATTTCTCATAGAATATTGCTTAAAATATTTTTCATAAACATATCATGGAAATAAATGCAAGCAAGGTCATAATACATGATTTCATTTATGCTCATTTATGAATATCTATTTATAAACTGTTTATGATCATTCATAACTTACTTAAATTTCTTATCATTGTTCTTATCCTTTTTTTTTTTATCATGAGGGCTCATACTAACATCATCAATTATAAGATCGTAAACATAATGCTTCCCTTGTAGAAATGAATTACAGGGTCATAACTTTAATATAACTTGTATACCTCACATCTAAGAGCCTAGTATGACACTTTAATTATCATCATTGATTTGCCTTCTCATAAACTTTAGTGAGCATATACAATGTTAAACATACCATATGCTATAACTTAGCATTTAACATTAAACATAATAAATGCAATGATATTGCAAAACATAACTTGATCTTTAAAACAATATGCATAATGAATGCAATACATTTCAAACACTTATAAAGCATTTAAAATTCATTTTCTTCATGCTATATGTGAGGTTTGAAACTTACCTGGACATAGCACTAGTGTTTCCATTCATTCCTTTTTCTTCTATTGGTAGGCTTTGTATCCTATTTAAATGATACCCGACTATTAGCTACCTTTTTTTTATTATCGACCTACTCGATTGATAGCAGAACTTCAACATTAAACGTCCATGTTTTTTTACTTAGTCTCATTAATTAACTTGCTCGTTCCTTAGTCAAATTTTTCATCTTACTGGATGTGGCTTGACACTGTCCCTGTGTTGTATTTTTTGCCAAGGGATGTAAGTTTATGGACTGTTATGAGATTTAAACCATTGAAAATTTTAAATTTTTATTTGAAATATTTATTTTGATATAATTTAGATTTTCCATTTAAACTACATATTTTGTTTAATTTACTTCAATAAATTTAGGTTTTCTGATTAAATTTAAATAATTTACAAAATTAAAAATTAAACATGTTTTAATTCCTAACCCCTTCCTTAGGGTGTTACAACTTTGGAGCCTTAAGCGAAATATATAGGTATGGTTTTAATGGTTATTCTAATATTTATTCATTTTTAGGTGTTGTTGTTTTATAGTTGCAATGAATTGTTGTTCATATTATGTTGAAATGAATTGAA
This sequence comes from Artocarpus hirsutus, assembly GCA_946598075.1. Lineage (NCBI taxonomy): Eukaryota > Viridiplantae > Streptophyta > Magnoliopsida > Rosales > Moraceae > Artocarpus > Artocarpus hirsutus. Next base: position 12,246 of record CAMOHE010032403.1, on the reverse strand, counting down.
ATTGATAATGAGTTGGTCAAGAAGACAGGTGACTAAAAAATTTTATTATTGAACCTAGTCTTAGATACCTCATTAAATGTGATTTTGGATGGACAACTTATTCTTGACATATTGAGATGTGTTTTTAAATATTTTCATTGGAAAAAATTCATTTTAAATTAAACAATATACATACTCAAACATAGTCACAAATAATCACCCATTACAAGAGGATTGGACCACAAACATTTGATTGGATCTACCAGTAGAAACTTATGATTCACAAGGGCAAGTGACAAGACCCAACGAGAATAAACTGACTTGACACAAAAATTAAGCACATTCTAAGCTTGTTATAAAAAACCACTACAGTCGATGGATAAAACTAATTGACCGAGTATAAATCTCAAATATTGGGGACATATGACAGAAACATATCTAGCCAGATACCAACTAATACATTATTGATAATCATGGGTGCAATACACAAACAAAATGAAAAGTAGAAAGCATACATACGTTATGACAAAATAAAGATAAATAATGACAAAAACAACATTGCCTTTGATACAAACAAAATATATGACTAAATAAAAATGAAGATAAAACCACAATCCAAGAACACGCCTGCTGTTACCACTGCCGAACCATCTCCCTTTAATGAAAAGGTCGAGAAGCCTAAACCACAAGCTACTCTCCCCACGCCAAATGTCCCCCCAGCAATGATCCTTTATAGTAAACTCCGAGATTGGTGCCACCCTACCCTCCCAGGCTAGAGAACTGGTAATCAACCCACGACTAGCGCTGAACTTTAGCCTTAGGAGAGAATAGGAGTCGGTGCAGTAAGAGCACAACAAAACCTTAATAGAGAGATAAAGCCACAATAAGCTTTAGATACTTTTTTATTGAAATAGAATTTCCATTAAAGAGTTTTCAACTGACTCTAGAATCTTATTTTTTATTTTTTCTCGTTTAGGATTCATTTTTTTAATTTATTATGTACAAATATAAAACCCATTAGAAAATATAGCTCTAACTAACTTTCAATACGAAATAATCTAAAATTTGTGAGAAAGATACTCAACTAAAATTAAATTGAACCAAAATTTGATTATTCAAACTTTATTCCCAAACAGATCATAGCTTCGCCGAGAAAAAAACTTTTTTCTATCTTCTAGTTTGAAACGGCACACAAAACCAAATATAAATTATGCTAGACTTTTTAATTATTTTTATTTCTCAAATTTGAGTTTCATCTTTGTCGATATGTTTTTTTTTAATTCTCTTTTTAATTGTCGCTAAGCTTTTTTGCGGTCCATCGCTTATTCATAAGTTTTGTTTTCCTTGATTAATTTGTGAAACCAAATTAATTTTTATTTTAGAATGTGGATCTTATACCCAATGGTTCGTTCTTCATCTGATAGTACATGAATTTCCTAGCGTTTTTTAAATGTTTTTCTTTTTAATTAAAGGAACCTTTTTATATAATGTTTAATATTGATCAATTAGTTAACCGATTATTACAACTCATATAAAAAGACCACATCATTAAAACTGATAAATAAATTTATTTCTATAATTCGATCAAAATATATCCATTAAACTCTGGTTCATATATATAGAATGGAATCTTTGTTTGAGTCAAAATAAGTTACCAAAAGACATGTCTCAGACTTTGCGCGGAGAAATCTGCGTTAGTAGTTAGTCATAAAGCTAATTTGGCTGAAAGGTATTCAGTGGCAAATAGACATTAGCAGATGAAGCAATAAATTTTAATAAATGCAAATTGACTTGAAGAACAATGCCCTTTTAACGGTCCGCTGAAACCTTTAGTAATTTAATGGTTTAATCGAAATATGAAAATGAACCTTTTTTTTTTTTTTCTAATGAAATAATGGGAAAATGAAGTATCGAATGAATGATGTTGGTATTAGGTTAATAATCAATGCAAGCCATTAAGTAGCGTTGGCCGATTAATGATCTTTGGTGGTCGACTGTTTTGTAAGCCAAACTTTGGTTACAAGTCCCAGTCAAATTTATATGGTTACGTGGCAATATACTTGGCCAACCTATCAAAACGTCACCCTTATCCTTTCAAAAAAAAAAAAAAAAAAGAATAAATTGTCACGTTTGTCTTTAATCTTTTACAAAAATGTAATTTTTAGTCCTAATTTTTATTTATCAGTCCTCAATATTTCATTTTAGTTGCTGAGAGACCATTTTAATACTCAAACTATTAAGTTTGAGCATTAAAATTTGTTGGATATTATTTTTAATTAAAATTATTAAAATACCCTTCAAATAATTGGTATATTAAAAATTAAGGGTAAATCATAGCTATTGATTGAAAAACAGTAAATCATAACTATTGGTTTGGTTTTTACCCAAAAAAATAATTTAAAATCACCCAAAAAAAAAGAAGAGGAAGATTCTTCTACTTCCGACTCTTCCATCGACGAATTCAATCGCAATTGCACCTTGTCCACCAAGCAGGTTTTCTTCTTTTTTTTTTTTAATAGTAATTGAAAATTTTACTTCACTAGCTAGATCCAATCTCGTCTGCCCTGGCCTTTCATTATAATTTTGTTTGTTTAAATTTAAACAACAGAGGTTATACGGATTTGCAATATGCTTCAGTGCTGAATTAACATGCACTCTTCTGGTAAGCGTTTGTTTTTGTGATGAAATGAATTAAGGTTTTTGGGATTCAATTTCTGAATTTGGATTTAATTATTACAGTCAATGGTAGTGTTCTTGAATCCTTTAAAGTTTGAAATGACATTCAGGCTGGGGAATTTGCTTGCATTCGGAAGCACAGCGTTCCTTATAGGACCACGAAGAGCGATAGCCGACGTGATGGGACCGCCCGGGGGGAGAGGAGAGAGTGGGCGACGTGGAGTGAGCTGGGTTTTAGGGTTTGCCAATGGGGTTAGGGGGCTCTGGGACAAGCGACAGGGTTTGGGGTGGTTCGGTGGATGTGGGGTAGCCAGCATGGAAGGAGGGCGATGCGCAAGCGTGGGCGATGGGGGAAGGAGCTACGTTTTGGTTTTTTTTTTTTTTTAATTTTATTTTGCTATTTTTTCCCTTTTTTGGCCTATTTAATTTGAATTATTTTTGGGTAGAAACTAAACCAATGATTGTGATTTGGTGTTCTTGAATCAATGCATGCCATTTATACTTAATTTTTTAATGTATCAATTATTTAAAGGGTAGTTTAGTAATTTTAATTAAAAAAATGATATCTAACAATTTTTAATAGTAAAATTTAATGAGTTGACTATTAAAATTGTCCCTTAACAATTAAAATAAAAAGTTGAGGACCTCCCTTAAGCAAGGTCTCGAATTCGAGTCTTGTGTATGGAGAAACAAGTGTTGAGAGAGCTTTCCAGTATCAGGTGTTGGGAGAGCTTTCCAGTATGGGTACGACCCGGCTCGAATCTGAATTAGTTGGATTTACTCCCGCTAGAGTTGAGGGACCCTTTCCGTGGGTTCGTGCCTCTATGTAGTGGGTTCGGATATCAGATGGTTTTCACAAAAAAAAAGAAGAAGTTGAGGACTAATTAAAAAAATATTAGAAACTAAAATCACACTTTTGTGAAAGAGTAGGAATTAACTGGCAATTTATCTAAAAGGGGAAAAAAAATTGTATTTTGCAGTTGGCTTGCCAAGTTGCACCGTACACATAACAGTTGCCAAACAAACGTTATCTATACGCGGTGTTTTTGCCAGTTGCAACAAAGCATATAGTTTGATGCTGAAATTGACAATTTTTTTTTTTTTTTTTTTTTTTTTGGGGAAGGTAGGTGAATTGAATAGAACAAATAGAACACAAAATAAGCTTCTGAGTTTTTCTTGGGAGTGAATGGAACTAGGAAAGTACGTGGTCGACCATCCAAAAGCATAAGCTATACAGTAAGCAGACTTTACGATGAAAAATTGAATCATAATGTAATAGAGTATTCTTTTTCCTTCATATTTGTACCATAGATAAAAAATTCTCCCACGTAAAAATAGTAACAGTGGTGACAAATTATTGAAAGTACATTTTTTTTTTTTAAAAAAAAGTCCGTCCAGAAGGCAGTGGGGGGTTTTTCCACTTGCTTCTTCTTCTGTTCCATCCACTATACAGCCTCTCTTTCAAAACTTTAAATAACAGTGTTTGATAGGGTATTAAAATTGTTAGTTAAAACTGTTTTTATTGTAGCATATAAAAACTTTACATTGTAGTAATTTTTTATTGTTATTATAACACGTAAAAATTTTACATTATTAAAAAAAAAAAATAGTCTGGGCTACAATTTTCTAACACCCCTTGAGTAAATGTGTACGATGGAAATTTGATATTGACATCCAAAAGTAGACCAATTATTCTTTTTTACTTTCAAAAGAAAAAACAATGTTTTTATGTTTACATATGTTTTTTGGGATTGTTATTTGTACGTGAATCTGCTGATCACACAAAGGCAATAATGCTTTTTGCCGAAATTATTATCGTTATTATTAGTAATGTTATTTTTTATGACCATGAACCATCAATGTAGGTGATCTTATTAACAATTTTCATGTTTTCAATAAGCATGCAGAAGATTGGTTCAATAGAGTCTTTAAGGTTCGTACTATAAACAATATAAATCTTTCACATACTATAATATAAACAAAAATACGTATAATATAAAGTTCTCATATTATATAGTGTGTAGTTTAAACTCTAGAATCGATGCTCTTCCTAAACACCTTCAAAAGAGAAATTTAAATGATTCTGTCTGTATTTTTGGTTCAGTTATCCCAAACTTGAAAAGTGGCAGGCAGCAAGCCCATTCCAGAAACTCTAAATTTGTAGCAAACATCCAACCCATTCCCCCTTTTTTTTATATTACAGTTTTCGTTTGTTTGAGTGACAAAAAATGCCACATGACTTGCACATGTTGCTTTAAAAAAAAAAAAAAAAAAGCTCAGCACAAAATAATTTAATCTCAAATGCATTTGAAGGCTGATCATGCTTGGAAAAAATCTAGGCACCCTTATGTGGAACTGTTGTTGGTTGAAACCAGGTTGCCAGGTATGGAAAAGCGTGTAAATTAGGTTGAGTATCGCTTTCATATGTCAACATATGTTCCACTCCCCAAAGAATTAGTATATGCAACTTTTAACTTTCTAAAACCTGTATTTCTCTAATTCACGCGATAAAAAGAAAAAAATCAAGCAATACTCTTTGCTTGGAAAATTAATGGCTTAACGAGGTAACTTGAGTTCAAGGGTTTCTTCTTCTTCTCTCCTCTCTTTCTTTCTTTCTCTTTTTGGTATCCCCTAAAAGCTTTGTTAATTTGATTAGTTGTCTTCAAAAGTTTAAGAAATTGTCTTTAAATTCAATAAGTGTTTTAAAGAAAAGTTTAAATCAATAGTTTAAAATATTTTTGATTTAAAATAGTATAACACTTGAAAGTTTTACGATATAACCATTAAAAATTTTATACTATAGATAATTTGAATTAAAGGATTCGAATTGGCGTCCAAATGTAAGGAATGTAGCATAATATGTGTGTGTGCGCGGGCGCGGGCGATCACGACTACAAGCGTTTTAAAGCAGGCCACTTGAAAAAAAAAAAGAGAGGAAGGGAACTGAGAAAAATAGTGTTTGCAAATTTGGAGTTCTCAAGAAATTTTTTTTATTTATTTCTGAAAAATCTTCTAGATATCGTACTTACCGTTTTTAAAAAAATTGCAAAGATTAAAGATGACAATGCATTTATTGACAGAAAATTCCTAAAATTTAGCCCCAGTTAAAAAAGGAATCAGAACGATGCATACCATTTGCTCTTTCAACACGAGAACATCGTTCTCCGTCCACACATTATAGCCCCAAAAAAATATCTAATATATTAAATTAAAGTATCATAAATAAAACGAAACCCCAACAATAAACACTTTTCCCGCGTGGATACCGCCAGCCACTAACACTCAGCCACTTGTACACCCGCCCCCAACTAAATTTATTAAGCAGTGGGGACCTTAACCGGGTACCTGTTCATGCAGTCATTCCAGGGGTTACCGAGGGTCTCCCCGACGGGGACTTCCCTGAGCGCCTTCCAAACGGCGCTGTTGCACTTGAAACCAGAGCCGAACGCTATTTGCCAGACCCGGTCTCCTCTTCCGACTCGACCCTTGGCCTCCGTGTAGGCAAGCTCGTACCAGAGCGAGCTGCTCGACGTGTTCCCGAACCGGTGGAGCGTCATCCTCGACGGCTCCATGTGCCACTCGCTCAGATGCAGATTCTTCTGCAACTCGTCCAGCACCGCCCTCCCTCCGGCGTGGATGCAGAAATGCTCGAACGCCAGCTTGAAATCCGGAATGTACGGCTTCACCTTCGCGTTGTTGAACATCTTCCTTCTTATCAGCGTCACGAAGAACAGGAACTGCTCCGATAACGGGAGGACAAGTGGGCCCAGGGTGGTTATGTTTGTCTTCAGCGCGTCGCCGGCCACGGCCATTAGCTCACGCGCCAGCGACACGCCGACGGTCCCCTTGTCGTCTTCTCTCTGGAAGACGCAGTTGTAGTTCCTGTCGTCGGCGCCCTTGTGAGTCCGCACGGTGTGTACGAGCTGGTACTTGGAACGTGAACGGTCACGTGACAGGTTGGAGAGGAGGACGGCGGCGCCGCCCATGCGGAATATGCAATTGCAGAGAAGCATCGAGCGGTCGTTGCCGAAGTACCAGTTTTGGGTGATGTTCTCGGTGCTGACGACGACGGCGTAGGAATTAGAGTTCGCTCTGAGGAGGTCCTTGGCGAGGTCGATTGAAATTAGCCCCGCGCTGCACCCCATTCCGCCGAGATTGTAGCTCTTAATGTCAGTTCGGAGCTTGTAGTGATTGACGATCATGGCGGAGAGCGACGGCGTCGGGACAAAGAGGCTGCAGTTCACGACTAAGATTCCGATTTCCCGTGGCTGGACTCCTGTTTTCTCGAAGAGCGCGTCCAACGCGCCGAACATCACCGACTCCGCCTCGAACCGGGCCTCGGCCAAGCTAAGCCTCGGCGGTCTAGAGGTGATTCCTCTTGGGAAATACGTCTCGTCGCCCAGCCCGGACCGGGTCGAGACTCGCCTCTGGAACTGGAGAGTCTCCTCTGTGAACGAACCGCTCTCTTCGGACATCTTCAAAAAGGACTCGACCGACATTTGGCGCTCGTTGTCCGGCTTGTAGCAAGCGAAGTCGACGAGATAGACCGTTCTAGACCGCTTAGCCCAGTATAGACCGCATAGGAAGAGGAGAACGGCAAAACCGGCGAGTCTCGTGGCAGCGTCTATGCTCTCGAGCCTGACCGCTTGGTTGGTCCAGAGCTCTGAAACCCGTTCTAGCTCTAGACCGGTTGGCTGAATTAGCATAGAAAATAGTAGGGGAAGAAGCACAAGGGTGATGATGATAGCGGCTGGATTGCACGAATAGCCATATCCGAGTTTGACGTACTTGAGCTTGACGGATTGTAGGAAGTCCGGTAGCCGTTGACGGATTCGGATGACGGCGGAGGAAGAGTCTTTGAAGGCCATCTCTGCCGTAAGTCTCTCCTTATCCATATCTATACTACTCTTACTACTATCCATTTTTTCTTTTGTCCTTGCCAATACAAGTTCTTGTGCGTGAGTAGTTACTGTTTTGGTGTATTGTTGAGGCATATAAAAGAGGGGGGGAAAAACTTCCAGAGTGTATTGGAAGCTCAACTATAAATACCCAACAAATGGTGAAAGATAAATCTAAGTCCTACACGTCTGAAAATAGTTAGCTGGGTTTAGAGAGAGAGAGAGAGGAATTTGAAGTCGAATTTAGCCTAAGGAATGCAGAAGCTAGACCACCCGGCGACTAGTATTTATATAAAAACTTGGAAGAAAGATTTGGGATAATTGAGAGTCGTGGAATTAATGTTTGGGGTAGTTCCAAGGGAGGAGAAATAGCTCAACCACCTTGAGATCAAGTGGTGTGGGTAGAGATCATAGTCACACTAATAATTATTTTAGACTAATAATTTCAAGCCCAAAACTTCTAACTTCGGATTTTGTAAATGTTTTGTTATGATGTAGTTGATGAGTGTAAAGGGGTAAGTGATAAAAAAACATGGCGTAAATATTTCTTTCAAGTAATCTTAATAGATTATTAATGAACATTACCTTTGATTATTTATGTTTTCATATAGGTTGATTGAGGATTGTATGGTGGGGTACAATGAATATTTTATTTGGATTATGCAAATTTGTACAGTTAAACAATCTCATGACAATATGTATCTGAACTTTATATCATATCTGACTTTCTAAACTTGCACAAATATTATATTTGTGGGCTTATTTTTTCTTACCATACCAATTAATTCTTTTCATTTGATAGGTGAACTTCCATGGTGGAGTTTCTTCTAGTTCCATGCATTGTAAACCATCAAGTCACATCACAAGCATGAAAAAAAATAAAATAAAACAATATGCGATCAAATCTTATCAAAATCTGGCTTATAATTATTAGGTTGTTTGGTATGGTGATAGAAATCATTGGTTAGAACTGTTTTTTCTGTAGCATATGAGAGCTTTATATTGTAGTAATTTTTTTTTATTATAACATAAAAAAACTTTACACTGCTTATAATTGAGATAATAATATAGACTTACACCTTATGTAATTACATAGCATTAGTAGGGTATTTCTTTTGTTCCCAATCAAATAATTCTCCAAAATGTATTTTGTTTTCAAAATGTTATTATTAGTTAGCTTTTGAAAAATAAAATGAAATAGAGACAGAGACAGAGAGAGAGAAAGGTGGAGCCAGGGAATTGGGAGGAGAGGCGAGGGAGTTTTATTGAAAATGTCACAAATGGGCGGTGGGTGCTGGTGACTAGCCAACGAGGAGAAATAAATGAATAGTCAAAGAAGGCAGCCCCAGAACTGTCCAAAACACGTTTGCATAAAATTGTAAACCACGTGAACATTAAACTGAACTCCAAACAGCAAAAAGTGAGAAGATATCTTACTAACAATGTGAACTTTTTAGCAAGCACCGCCTTATATATCAATTGATTTGATGTTTTGTAATTCTAGGAGTCGTTTCCGAAATTTTTAGGCTACCTCATAAATCCAATCCACACTTTGGCCATACAATTTTTATGTTGGCTTGGAATTAGAGCCATACATAGCTCTTAATTGTACTCATTAGACAAAGTGAGTAAGTGTTTGAGAGCTAAGTCTAACATTAAAATTTTAACTGTTGTAGTATAAAATTTTTTATGTTATAGTATAAATAAAAAATATACTACAATATAAAACTCTCACAAGTTATAGTATTTAACTCTTTGCTTGACAATCATGATACCAACCTTTTTATAATTATAACTGTTTTTACTATAGTATTTTCTCTTATAAAATTTAAACCAAAAAATGGTTTTAATATCTCTCTCAAACAGACTATAAGTTTCAACTTCAAATTCAAACTTAGTGCCTAAACACTTTGAAATGGCGTATGTAGGCAACAAAATTAACGGGGACCTTAGTTCTATTCATGGCAATTTAGAAGCCAATTTCTCAGTGGGTAGTTAGCTTTCGGTTCAAATGGCATTTTCTATTTAATCTGCAACAGAAGAATTTTTAGTACCTCTAGCAACTATTAGCATTGTCAAAGGCATTCATAAATAAGCAATAGTTTTCTTTATAAAGTTATCATTAATCTTTTATTCTATCTAACCAATCAAATTGGAAGTCTTCTTTTTTCGATTAAAAGTCAAACAAATGTTAAATAAGATACTGCACAAATGATTTGACGATCATTGAAATTGGATTTGCTCATTAAACCAAGAGAAAATTAGCTACACTTTTAAAAGTTGTGTTTATTCTTGTCACACTTAAAAAACTTATGTTATACTATTATTAATATTATATATTAAATTGTGTCATAAATAAACACGTGTGACATTTATAAAAAAAAATCTTAAAAAATAGTATTTATAAAAATTTCCATTAAATTAATAATAGCGTCTTCTAAAAGAGTGTCAATGTCGCTTTTTTTACGCATCTCATCCTCTAATTCAAGCCACATGTTTGATATTTTCCTAGTTGGCAAACTAGTATTAGGGAAGAAAATATAGTATAAAACTATAAAGATTATGAGTGCTTATAAAAATATAATGTTTTAGAAGAGAAGTTTAAATTTATTAGTTTAAACTATTCACAGTATAAAACTCTTATATTAAAAAAAATTATGTTATAGTATAAAATTTTTATATGATACAACATTTAAACTTATTTTTTAAGTTCAAACTTATTTTCCAAACATCTAAATATTTTATTTCCGCCGGCTCCAAAGACAGCATTTTAATACATTCACTCCGAATTTACAGGCAAAATCAAAATCTGCCCCCGTACTGATTTCAGGCATAAAAGCCATTCACGGAGTGAGACAAAACAATGCTTAAATCTAGGGGTGAACAACGGGCGGTTTGGCGGTTTTTGGGTGGGTGTGGTGCGGTTTTTTAAGATGGCGGTTGGCGATTAACCAACCCGTAAACCGCCCACCACATGGCGGGTGGTTTCGGTTTGGTTTTGGGTGGTTGTAGGCGGGTGCGGGCGGGTTGAGGCGGTTTAAACCTATGCTATTACCTAATGTAATTTTTTGGACCTTTTTTTTTAAGTGAAGAAAATTTGTAGAAAATATAAGATGATAATACATAAAGTATTCTCAACAACAAACAAGTTTGATGTCTAAAGACAGTGACCATATTCAAAATTACAAATTAAGAAACATAATCATTCACTGCAACAAGAAACGTCAACTATAGATGAAGTGATGAACAAAGTCAAGAGTCCATAAAAATTAAAGCCTATCCACTAGGTTCGAAAATAATATAATGCTATAAATGAAATGATGAACAAAATCAAGTGTTCTTTTTCTTTTCAAGGCCTTTCTCTACTCACTTATTTGATTAAATTTTGATCACTTTATAAAATAATAAATAAGTAGATATGTTTAAGTTTTTTTTTTTAAATATATAGGCGGGCGGGTTCGGGTTGAACTCGCCCGCAACAATTTAAAACCAAACTCGTCCATCGAATATATTGGTGGATGGGTTCAACCCGCTCGTCAATAGATTGTTAACAAAAATCTATTTTTTTCAAGACGAGTGGGTGCAGACGCAGGCGATTAACGGGTGCACGGTGATTTTTATACATCTCTACTTAAATCTTTTTTAAGGACAAAGAGGTGAGCTAAAAAGAAAAAACACAATACGTACTTACAAAATAATTATGTATTATTATCTTAGTTAGTGTTTGACGGCTATGATCAGATGAAGGAGTCAGCGAAAAATAGTTTACCAGCTTTTACAGGTAACCGGTTAATTGTGCTTTAGGTTTAGGGGCTGTTTTAATTTTTTTTATTCACCAAGGCTTTTGAATAACTACACGTGTTCTTTGGCATATTTATTTAAGTTTTACTAATCCTAAATGTACCCTGTCCTATGTGGCATACTGATAAGACGGCTCTGCCTTCATTTCTTTTCTTGTTTTTTTTATAATTGCACGCCTTCGTTTCATTAATAGACGTTTTAAAACCCTATGTGAGCCTATATTCGTACTCCCAAGTTTAAAACTCAAATAAAGGAAAGGAAGAAAATTAAAAAGCAAACTATGTCTGGAACTTCATGTTCATCTTTCTCGCCTAAAGCCACCTTCTGTGCCAATCCTCCTCGGGAAATCATTTACAATCTTTGAAAAACACTCAAAAGAGACAATAAATAAATCTTTCGAGTGATTTCATGACCTCTTAAGCCACAAAAGGCCCCCTCTGTCTCTTCACTATCTTAACCGCAGAACGAGAACTGGAGATGAGGGTTCTAGAGTATTATGTACAATGTATAAACCATTGGTTAGAATCGTTTTTACTGTAGTATATAAGAGTTTTATACTGTAGTAATTTTTTTTTTATTTTTCTGTAAAGCTTTACACTATTTGAATTAAGAAGTTGATTTCGATTGTTACTTAATCTAAATTGCTACTTTGTGGTTTATCTATTTAAATCTGTTAAAAAATTAGCACCAGATTGCCATTAAAATAATGACATATTTACAAGTTTCACCAGTCATTTTCTTATAGCCACAGCCTATATCCGGTCACTGCTTAATTATTAGTCTGTATTGTGGATGCAATACCGCAATAAAATGTTCAGCTTCATGACTATGGTCTTCAACAAGCATACCAACCGTTCAGCTACTACCACCGGTATACTACTATAAAATATCG
>CAMOHE010032398.1:0-20359 GCA_946598075.1 Artocarpus hirsutus | reverse complement strand
TGATTTTTTATTTCAACTTAAAGTTCGGCCTGCCGATAAGGCAAGTTCGGCCTGCCTATGAAAAAGTTCGGCCTGCCTATGCGCGAATTAAAAATCGCACGTTTTCACGCATTTTTACGCGTATCTTATCCGATATAGACCCGAAGTTAGTTCTGTTTCGAATTTTTGAGACCTTATCTGATAAGGAATGACCCTAGACCCAACCTCTATAAATAGGGAGTGAGTCTAATGAGTTATTTAGATCAATAGAGAGATTAAGAGTGATACTCTATTAATGAGAATCTGAAACTCCCTGAGAGCTCTTGTTCACAAGTCACGAACACTAGCTTTGGGTTCTCTCAATTGATTGGAAGGAGAGTCACCCTGAGGAAGAGCTGTACGTGTGAGCCCACACTCACTCCGATCGTGGATAGAGAATAGCAAAGAAGACCAGTTGGTTGAGGCTCTTTTGAAACGTTACTTCTCTACACAGAATTTGGGAGCTTTTCGGCATATACAAGGTCAATAAGATCAGGTTAATTTATACATATAACATGTTAAATTTGTGTTTTAAAAAATACTCTAATTTAAAATTTTAAAATTTTACTGCCTATTATTTTTTCAACATGGCACCATACGGCACACTATATTGTTGGTCGTTGGATTCCACGTATATTCTTTGTCATTCATAGACCAAGAAGCTACATTCACCGTCCATGGCAGCCTTAACCTCCACACCCCATCTTCACAGACCCACGATCCCATTACCGTCACCATTTTCCTCCACACTTAGGACCCCCAAGTCCAAACCCAGACTCTCAATTTCACCAATCCAATCTTCCTTATCTCTTCAATCCCCCACTTTCTCAGACCCGTTCGTCCTCCAACTCGCCGAAACCCTCGAAGACTCTCTCCCTTCTTCTTCACCTCTCCAGAAGCGCAGAGACGCCTCCTCCGAGACCCTCCTCTCCACCCGATGGCCTTCTCGCAAAGACGAGCCATTTCGCTACACAGACACTTCCTTCATCAAACGCTCCCAAATCCAACCAATCCCACACCCACCCGATCACTCTCCCGCCCTTTCCGCAGATACCCAGTTCCCCAATTTGGTCATAGTCGATTGGTTTTTAGTGAAAAATGCGTCCAATTTGTCTGACTTGTCTAATGGGGTTTTCGTTGGTAGTTTGGTTGACTTGTCTTCTGATTCAGAAAGTGTTGTTGTGAAAAAGGTCGGTGAGTTTTTGAATGGTGATCAAGAAAAGGACTTGTTTTGGTCAATTAATGGGTTTGGGGCACCGGATTTAACTGTGGTTTATGTGCCCTCTGGGTGTAGGGTTGAGAACCCAATTCATTTTAGGTACTTGTCTGTTAACGGAGGTGAAAAGGGATCGGAGAAAATGCCCATTTCGAATCCGAGGGTGTTTGTAGTTAGTGGAGGAAGGTGGGGAGGTTGATATAATTGAGGAGTTTTTGGGGGTTGGAGATGGGGATAATAAGTGTTATTGGGCTAATGCTGTTTTGGATGTTGTGGTTAGACAAGGAGGAAAAGTTAGGCATTCTTATGTTCAGAGACAGTCTTTGAATGCTGCACATATAAAGTGAACTTCAGTTAGACAGGTGAATTCGTTTTTCCTCACTTATTGCCTTTTATTACTGTTAGTATTGTCTCTGATCGCTTATCACTTATTTTTTGGGATGTTTGTAGTTGTGTTTGAGGCTTGAATTGTAACTTTAAAAGGTTTTAGAAATGATGGTTAGGTTAATCTTTATGGTAATATTGGTGGGATAAGCTGTTATGTTTGTTTCATTGGAACGTTAGGCAAGCGATGGATAATCACTACAAATGGTTTTTAGCGTGGTTTGGTATATTTTTCTCAGTTACCTTGGTCATTGTTCGTAACCTGTTAATGATCCTTAAAATGTATTATACATAAGGATTTAGATATTCCGGTTTATAATTCTTTAGTTGCTGGGCTTCTTTTTTTTTTTTTTTTTTTTTCTAGTAAGTAATTGCAATATATTCCTGAAACTTGGATTAGTGGTTATAGTAGTTGGATTAGTGGTTATATTCGTGTAAGGCTTACTGCTGTAGGCGTTTCTTTTAGATGCTGAAATCTTTTCACTTTGGAAGGAACTCATGCTATTGTGTCAACCCATTTGATTCATATATTTGAACAAAAGTTTGAAAAGAAGTTTAAATTTTTTACGGTAGAAAACAGAGAGAACACAGTAAACTGGTGAAACAAACAGGCTCTTGGCTGTCTTGGAACATATGTTCATCTTTGTACTTTGTAAAACTAGCAGTCCTTTCCTCTAAGGGTTCTTGATTTATTCAGATATACATTGATACAGGTATCTCAAAATGTAAACTTGGTCCCAATTCTTTTGAGGAAAATTAGACACATCAAACCACGTCATTTTATTAAACTCGTTTTTTGACCTTGGCTGTAATGAGGTCTGATTTGTTTTTGAGCTCAGCAGGTTCCTGAGTCGGATTATTTTAAAAAGGGGGGAAAAATAAAAGAAGATTGTTTGATTTTTATTCTTAGGCTTTTCTTTTTTGGGTGCTTTTGCATTTTAGCATGCAGATATTCTGAAACCCCTTCAGAACTGCAGGAGTTTGGCCTAGTTATTCAGTTGGGTACTGGCGTGTAAAGTAATCCCTATGGACAGTTATTTGCTACCTTTGGTCCAAAACTAGATATCTTGGGTGCACTTTCCTTGTCTAGACCATTTTAAGATGTTACAAATTACAACGGAAAATGAGTTTGCACGAGTAAGGTTTTTTTTTTTTTTGGCCCCAAATCCTTATAAGTTAATCATTTATTCATTATTTTTTACTTGAACGGAACTTTTCTCTAGGCTCTCATTGTCGATTAGCATTACAATTATCACAACTTAATCCGAGTGTGCTAGATTCATGAAATTGATTCTTGCAGGAATCAGCTAGCACCTACGAGCTAGCAGAAATCAGTACGGGGGGAAAGCTGAGCAGACACAACATCCATGTTGAGCAATTGGGACCAGACACAACAACCGAGCTATCAACATTGCACTTGTCTGTTGGTGACCAAACACAAGATCTACATAGTAGCCTTGTTCTGGACCATCCTCGTGGTTATTCCCGACAGCTTCGCAAGTGTATCGTATCTCACTATCTAGGACAAGCCATATTTGAGGGAAACGTTAAGGTCAACAGGTAATTCATTTTCAGCTGCTTATTTTCTGTAATAACAACTGTTTTGTAAATCATTATTGTATGCCATTTTGAAATTCCCATACCCCATATATAGCTTCCTAGCTGTATGTATGTGAGTCAAATTATATAATTGGATAAGTAATGCTTGGGATCTCAACTTTTTGATACCAACTGACATGAGCATGTAAGTTGCCATACTTGTATTAGTAGGTGCTTAAAAATTACCATGTCAATTGATTTTAATAATCCATCTACAAATGAAAAGATGACAACTCATTATCACGGTGGTGGGCATAAAAAAGTTGGGATTAGTAGCACTACTCAATTCGGATTGGACCCCTTTGATAAAAGATGCTACTGCGTAATGCATTTAGCAAATTTTCCTGTATGGGTTGCTTTATCATTTGTAGTAGTTGCAAGATATTTTGTGTGACAGTATTTTGAATTAGGTTGGTTTTTGAATGTTCTTGAACGAACTATGCAGTATACTTCTTTTAACACTTGCAGTTTTGTTGTGCAGATACGCACAGCAGACTGATGCAGGTCAGCTAATGAGGAGCCTTCTCCTCGAACCTCGTGCGACCGTGAATGTCAAACCAAATCTCCAAATCATTGCGGACGATGTCAAGTGTTCTCATGGAGCTGCGATCAGCGATCTGGAAGAAAGCCAACTTTTTTATTTCCAAGCTCGCGGGATCGACTTGGAAACAGCTAGAAAGGTTCTCGTCTTGTCCTTCGGAGCTGAGGTGTTTCAGCGCATACCTTATCCTTCAGTCCGGAAGGAAGTAGAGAGTCATGTTAGAGAGCTTTTAGATCCCACGAAGAAACCCTCGTAATGGGATATAACTGGTGTCCTGTGATGTATGTATCCAATTTGTTGTTCTATCAATTAGCAGTGCTTGAGGAATCATAACTCTGTTTCTGAGTTGAAGCAAATTTTTGTTCTGTTTGTAAGTTTTATCATATGATTCCCAAGGAAACAAAAGTGAGAAGAAAATTTGATTTTGGCAATAAAATGGTTGTTCTTCACCTTCTGTTATTATTGTGTGGGAAATTCTATGGTAGAGGACATAAAAATTCTCCACCGGTGGAGTCTAAATTTTAGACCCTCCTATGTAGATTAATGGCTTAAAATTGTGTTGTGTATGGAGGTTAAAATAGAAACAACCACGGCTAATCACACTTATTTTTCATATTATTTTTTACCCAAATTAATCTCAACCATCAATTTAATATAACTTTTTTAATCTTGGTCCTTAAAAGCATGACCAAAACCCTAACTCTAAGATGATAAGTTTGAGGAGCTTCTATGGTTGACGATGGCAACCCCTTCCAGACATCGCCGTCATGGACCCCAGTTGTGCACGCTTGCTGCCGACAGTCTCGCTTCCTTGTGCAGGTTGGAGTGGATCTTGCAATGCGTCAAAGGGAGGAGCTTTGGGCTTCAAGTAGTCGACATGGAAAAGGTTTTTCGCAGAGGTTTTGGGTCTCGGCAACTGCCTTCGTGGGCTTCTTGACTGACTTTGCAAGGCCTCGTGACGGGCTTCGTGGGGGCTTGAGCTCGGTGAGATTCCACAGTCATCGATTCGATGATCAATGAGGGTGGAGGGAATAGCGAAGAGACATTGGGGTTTTCGCCGAAGAACATGATGTTGAAGTAGGGAGGGAAAGCTCCTATTGTCGTGTACTGAGGCAAGCTCTAAGATGGTGTCTAAGCTCTCAGCTCCGAGCATGAAGTTTGACTCCAACGGTGGCGTGTGGAGCTACTGCAGGCAGCCATTGGGGAGGATCTTCTGATTTGCATTTGGTTAGGGTTTGTGTTTGATTTAAAATGAAAGGCTGAGATCAAAACTATAAAGAAGTTAATGGCTGGGACTTATATAGATAAAATTAGTTATTTTTTAATAAATTTTGTATAAATAAAAGATAAATTAATTTGATTGTGTGACCTTATTTTAATTATTATAAGCTTGTTATAATCAATATTAATTTGATTGACCAACACATCAACCATTTTAATGGCCATCAACTATTTTATTAAAAAAATTATTTTTTAAACAAGTTACCAAAACCAGTTATCGCACATAATTTTCCTATTAGTTTATATCATAATGAATTAACACAAAATATAGACATACAAAATAGATTTAATATTAAAAAAATCACATAATTAAGAAAAAAATCACAATTTTGAAACAGGTACTAGTAGAGAGAATTAATTGGGTAGATAGGTTTAGGGTGTTAATAATCCAACAAAACGTCTCCAATTTTTTCGTTCTTTTTTTTTTTTTTTTCAATTTCCTACCTCTTTTGTAAAAATTAGGGCGGATAAAAACCAACTGTTAAACCAACCAAAAAAAATATAGGTTTAAACACAAAAACTAACCAAATAGGTTCGAAAACCGACCGTTGCGTTTCTGACGGTCGGTTTCGGAAGCAATTAACCGATCGACCCTTCAAGATCTGAAATTACACGTTATATATTTATATATATGCTTGCGGTACTTCTGTTAACTTCCAAGTACTTCTATCCCAGTAATGATAACGTATAATAATGGCGTTCAACAATCAATAATGACGTTTTGCTTCTATATATATAAATATATATATATATATATATGTGCAGTACTTCTATTCATATACATATATATATATATATAGATATTGCTTCCTTTCTGCAATCAATAATGGCGTTCTTTCAGCATGAAATTAAACAAAATACTGCAGAAAAAGCATTTTGTGAGGAATTATCATATCCTTGTCTGTTGTGAAAGTACTAGCAAGCTATAAGATCATTCCGCATCTAACCTTTGGGGAGCTTCACGCAAAAGCCAAAACAAAAAAAAAACCTCACTCACTCACACGAATGGCCCGCCTCATAAGTCACACGACTCACCATTCACCGGTCCACACAATCACAATACATTAAATTAAATTTAGACTAAACAAACGGCTCTTCAACTATTAGATATCCAAAACCGACGAAAACCAACCGCCATAAAACTGACCATCGAGGTTCAAAAACCAAGCAACTCTCTGTTTATTTCGTCAGTTTTTGTTTCACTTTCTCAAATTGGACACCCCGGTAAAAATCCTATCCTTATAAAAAGTTCCTACTTGTTCCCTATATATATATATATATATATATGTATGTATGTATGTACGTATGTATGTATATATTCACTCCTTTAATCAAATTATGACCAGGAATGGTTCCTCCAAAACTCGGTTAGATTCAGACGAGGTCCCGTAAATATCCTTCTGTTGTCAGATATGTCTTTTTTCTTCCCTCCTTTCTCTCTCTTCTTTCTTGAAGCTTATTATGTTCTCGTGGCTAACACAGCCATTTCCACGTCTCTTGATGTTCACTTAACGAAACAGTCCAATACAAACAGATCCCTTTTCTTCTCTTCACCACTATTCCTCACACAACTCCCAACAACATCGACAATCTCTTGTTGCGTCTCTCCAAAACCCAGAAACAAAAAGACCTCATCTTTATCCGAACAGCTCAAGCCTCTAACTACAACCGCTCTCCCAAGTAACCAAGAACAAGACAATAACAACCTCTTGTCGAAGCCAAAGTCCACTTGGGTCAACCCCACAAGGCCAAAACGGTCTGTCATATCTCTCCAGAGACAAAAACGATCTTTTTCTCCTTCCCACAACCCGCAACTGAAAGACTTGAGACGTTTTGCCCAGAAGCTCAACAACTCCGGAGACTCCGAAAAAGCTTTCTTGTCTGCTCTAAAGGAAATACCACATCCACCCAGTAGAGAAAACGCGCTTCTGATCCTCAACAGCCTCAAGCCATGGCAAAAGACTAATCTTTTCTTCAACTGGCTTAAGACCCAGAACTCTTTTCGCATGGAGACCATATTCTACAACGTCACCATGAAGTCTCTCAGGTTTGGAAGGCAGTTTCAACTCATAGAAGAGCTTGCTAACGAGATGATAAGGAATGGGATTGAGCTTGATAATATAACTTCCTCAACTATTATATCATGTGCTAAAAGGTGTAAATATTTTGATAAAGCAGTGGAGTGGTTTCGGAGACTGTACAAGACTGGTATGACGCCTGATGAGGTGACATATTCTGCTATATTAGATGTTTATGCCCAACCGAGGAAAGTTGGGGAAATGCTTAGTTTGTATGAGAGAGGGAGGGCTAGTGGGTGGAAGCCTGACGCAATAACTTTTTCTGTGTTGGGGAAGATGTTTGGTGAGGCTGGGGATTTTGATGGGATTAGGTATGTTTTGCAAGAGATGAGGTCTCTAGGCGTTGAGCCAAATCTGATTGTGTACAACACATTGTTGGAGGCAATGGGGAAGGCCGGTAAGCCCGGGATGGCTAGGAGCTTGTTTGAAGAAATGATCGAGTCGGGTTTGAGTCCGAATGAGAAGACGCTTACTGCTCTTGTTAAGGTTTGTGGGAAGACGAGGTGGGGGAGAGATGCTTTGGAGTTGTGGGAGAGAATGAAGTCTAATTCTTGACCCATGGACTTCATTCTCTACAATACATTGTTGAACATGTGCGCGGATTTGGGGTTAGAGGAGGAGGCCGAGAGGTTGTTTGAGGAGATGACGCGGTCAGAGAGCTGTCGTCCAGACAGTTGGAGCTACACGGCGATGCTGAATATTTAAAGCAGCGGAGGGAAAACGGAGAAGGCGATGAAGGTGTTTGACGAAATGTCTGAGTCGGGTGTTGAGCTCAATGTGATGGGGTGTACTTGTTTGGTCCAGTGCTTGGGAAAGGCCAAGAGAGTTGATGACATGGTTAGGGTCTTCAATTTCGCGGCCGAGAAAGGGGTTAGACCTGACGATAGGCTTTGCGGCTGCTTGCTCTCCGTCGTGTCGTTGTGTGATGATGTTGCTGATGAGGAAAAGGTCTTGGCTTGCCTGCAGCAGGCTAGCCCGAAGTTAGTAGCACTTGTCAAGCTGCTGCAAGATGAGGAAACTAGTTTTGAAACCGTTAAAAAAAAGTGTTCCGGAGCATTATCAGTGACACGACAGTCGAAGCTCGAGGGCCCTTCTGTAACTGTTTGATCGACATGTGTCGAAACAGAGCCCACGACAAGAGAGCTCATGAGCTGCTCTATTTGGGAACCCTTTACGGGTTGTATCCAGGTCTTCACAACAAGACTGCGAATGAATGGTGTTTGGATGTCCACACGTTGTCGATCGGTGCAGCCCAAACCGTGCTCGAAGAGTGGATGGGAACTCTTTACAGGATTGTTCAGCAAAAAGAGGGATTGCCGGAGTTGTTCTTGGCTCAAACTGGGGCCGGAACTCACAAGTTTTCTCAGGGATTGGCCAATTCTTTTGCCTCGCATGTGGAGAAACTCGCAGCACTGTTTAGGCAGAGTAAGGAGAAAGCTGGTTGTTTTGTGGCAACAAGGGAGGATTTAGTATCTTGGGCGCAATCAAGGGTTGCAACTGCTGCTGTCACAGCGTAATATGAGGAACCAAAATAGGCTTAATGTCTTTTTTTTTTTTTTTTTTGTACCTGAGTATTGCTTAATTTGTTTTTTGGAATGTTTCTTTGGTACCATACCAGAACCTAGAGGTTATTGTACTGTTAATTGTACCAGTCTGAAATTAAAATAAGATAGACATGAGAGAGCAACATTACAAGCATCAAAACTTCAATCAAGTTTTTAGGGGAAAAAAGATAGAATAAAAAATCAATATTTATAATTGCTTTACTTAGCATGCTTAACCAAGCGAGCCCTTGTAAGCTTGATGGTGAAACAAATCCAAATGGTTGTGGCTGACAGCTAGGCATTGCCACCCCTTTGCACTGGCACCAGTGGACATCGAAGCTCGTCAAAGCCAGGTTGTTTGCTCTTCACATTCTCCTCTATCACGCCCATAAAGGAAGTTGCTTCCACTTGCACTTGCGTGAGTCTAACCACCAACTACAAAAGACCCCTAAACCTTGAAGAAGTTAGCACGCATGGCGAATTGTGGTCGGAGACTCGAAATTTCTTACAAGGAGAGACATTGAGCACCGTACAAGCGGGTATAAAATAAAAACTACTACCATTTGACGCGTTTTCCTTTTTATCTTATTTCTCTTCTTTTCTTTTGATTTTTTAATGCAATTGAGCTCAGGGTCTGCAATAGTTTAATTAGGTTGTTTAATAATGAGGTTGTTTAAAAAGAGTTCCTTCAACTAGATGTTTAAAATACAAGAGACAAAAATTACTCTTCATTTCCGAAAGTAATTTTTACATCCTAACTAATGGAGTTGTGATGTTACTAGTTTTCTTTGAAAAATATGCACTAGCAAGGAAGTAATAGACCGCTCTACAAAAGTCTAAACAGCATAGTCCTTTCTGCACTGCACAAGGATCTGGGCAAAATTTTCAACTCTTTTGAATCCGCAATGGTGGAAAACCCACCTTCAAAGTTACAGCTGCTCATCGTTGATAAGGAAATGCTCAATTTCAGTAATTAAATTTTGTACCCCCACCAATTTACAGACATTCTTTTCCGGCTTCCAAAGAGAAGAAAACGGCACTGATAACTGGAGCCGGCACCTACACAATATTTCTATCTTATGACCAAAAAAGTCTAAAAAGAAAGGGAAAAAAAGGACCTAAAGAAAAAGAAATTTGAGCTTTTCTTTTCCACCTAAAGAGCATTTCCCATCAACCCCATCTGCAAATTTTCCCATTTTCCCCGAAATCAAATTTCTTTTCACCTATTCAAGTTTTTGTAATATCTAACATCAAGCCCTTTCGCCCTTACCACATGTGGCTCCCCTCCTATTAGCTGTGTCCTTGTGCTTTAAGACGGAGAAAAGAAGGAAAAAAGAAAGACCCTAACTGAAGGAAATGGTCGGCGGTAAAGCTTTCCTTACCGCTTGCGAATATAACTTCGGAGAAAACTGAACTGCAACATCACCTGTGTAGTGAAGACGGATTCTGCGGTACATTGTCAAAGGTACTTCCCTGATGACTTCCAAATCCTTCCTTCAAGTGAGATAATCATCACTGTAACATCATCATGGTACTTCCTCCGATCTCCTTGTGGGATATCTAGTAAATCATGGAAATTCATTCCTGTACAGAGAACCAGATCAAATTCAAGATTGGAAAACCCATTAAAATGACTGCACTGCAAGTAAATAAAATGCGTCCAAGTACAAAATTGTGCGGTTTCATTGCTACAATGAAAACTTGGAACATGAAAACCACTGAAAAATTTTGTGCGTAAGCAATGGGTATATAACAAAGAGAAAATTACTTGGCGTCTCTCAAATCACAGAAATTTGATATCACAAAAGAGTAGTGGAACGGAGAATAGGAAGGTCCAAATAAACCTTGGGTCACTATTCCAAAGAACTCAAGCAATAAATAAAAACACCACAAACCAATTTAGAAAACAATCAGAAATACAGAAAAGTGTACCAGCTTTCTTAGCTGCACGGAATAGAAGCTCCTCTATCAGGTGTTGTGCAGGGTCTCCCTCTGGAAACTTCTCCATGAAATTCTCCACGTGAGAAACCACTTCTTCATTGGTCAAATACTGATACAAACCATCTGACGAGAGGACTAAGAACTGATCTCTAGGACAAAGTCTGTGGTGACGAAGGGAAGGTGAACAGGAAATGTACGGTGCAGTACCAATGTACTCATTTCGGAACACTTCCAGCAACACATCATTCCACTTGGGCTGTACCAACACAAATGGTGTTATTACCAAACTTTATGTCCATGTAAGCCATTTATTTTATCGTTCTGTAAGAGATCACAAATTAAGTTCAAGAGATAATTGATTGTGGTTTTACGCGTTTATTGATTAATGTTACAGTATTGTGCAAATCATCACATAATGTAATGCAAGGTTGACCGTTACAAGATTAAAAGATAAACGATAAAGCAGTCAAAAAGAATTTAGTTTTCATTATGGATTTTTGTGCACCCAAAAACTCATCTCAATTTCAGGCCAGAAATATTATTCAATTCATTTCACTGAAACTATACACAAAATGTTCAAACAACCCTAAATCCCTTATTTGTTAATAGTGTAGCAAAGTAAGTTTAGTAGATCATGTTGTGACAGAAAACTACTATTAAGCATGCGTGGAGAACCTGTTTCAGAAATCCTGCGCCAAATGCTCTGGTAACTTTTAGTCGACCTTTCACTCTATCATTAACAATGCAATTTTTGTCATCTGGGTGTTCGTTCTTGATTCTTATAATTTCCTGCAAAACATTGATTAAAATTCTAATCAAGCATAGTAATCCATCAAGACAATGACCACAAAGGTAATGAAGTATTATGACAATTAATATTATTAAAGATGGTGGACCAATAAAAGAGTGAAACAGTATAGTAATACATTGCACAAGCTAGCATTTAGACATTAATGATAAGGCAAAAATGAGTCTGAAAATGGACAAAATGCATATGTTTTAGGTGGAAACATACTTTTATTTTGGGATGTTTATTGTTGTGTGCTAAATCCTCTTAATTATATTGTGATGGCCACTAGCAGCATGTCTCTGGTCCTTTTCTTATTTACAAAGGGATCATGGTCTTTTGGATTGTTCTTCTTGTCTTTCCAAAGTATATTTTTCCTACTCGTTTGTTTATGCATTATGGATATTGGGAATGATTAAAAAAAATCATTGCCAGAATTATTTAAAACATACAACTCTATACTACATCTAGAAGAAGACAACATAAACAGAGAACACAAAAATTTACGAGGAAGCTTCCCCATAATTCCCAAATCATTAGTATAAAGATATATAACATGAGAAAGGTACAAAAAAGGAAGCTTCATTAATTATTCAGTATCAGCAAAAAATGCACAACTGAGGTAGACAGAATGAAGTCAGGTACAACCTCAGATGCATTTAAAGTTGTTGAAACAATGTGATTGTGCAAACATGGTCACAAGAAAATAAAATCTCTTGTATAGTGCATAAGAGTTACTTTTGGAATGCAAATTAATATTGCGTCTAATCATTTTATTGTTCACCGCTTCTTTCCAAAAAGAGAAAAAGATCTCTGATAAAGAGAAAATATGTCCAGAACCTGAAGATATAAACAATGCATCTAAATATTTCCATAGAAATGTAGTTACAAACAGTCATAATCTGGTTGAACAACTTGTTATAAAGATATTGAACTAAAGACCAAGTTACATACAAAGGATAAAGTCATAGGTTTAAGCCTTTGGCTTAATTTTGTCATGATGCAACAACTTCATTTGAAAAAGATAGATTCCTATAAATAAAAACCTTTCATCAATGTCTGATCACAAAATTGACTGAAAAAAAAATGAAAGATAGAAAGAACAACTGGCAAGCAATGCAACAAACTAAAGTCAACCCTTCAAAGATTTTAGCATAGCATGTGCCTGTGAGTTAAATTTCAGACCAAAGAAATTGACATTTCTGTGAACCCTTCCTCACGTAACTTAGAGCTTGTTTGATAAAAGGGAAAAGTGGAAGGAATAAGAAGTATGAAGGGATTAGTTTTAAGGATTTGGAAAGCAATAGTTATTTGGTAGGAGAGAAAAGATGAGAAACTGTATCATGTAAGGGATTTCAAATAGTTTAATATCAGTAAGAAATTGACATTTCTATGAATCCTTCTTCGTTACTTTTCTTTCTATTTTCCTTCCCTCTTGCCAAACACATCCTTAATATTGGCAAGACGTGCCAACATAACAAACATAACAAACAACAAAGTATTTCCCTTGAATATCATAATGCTCCCTATTTCAAAGGAAGTAAGGACTAATGAAGAAACGATTCAAATGACAGGAAGGCAGTGAGACACACCAAGTTGAAGACTAAAAGGTCAAGAAAAGTTTCCAATGGCAAGTCCATAAGTACGTTGTAACATAATTGAAGCCCAAGTTATTCATCTGACAATTGCCAAAATCACTACTTTTCAGTGAAATCTAAACACTACCATGTCATCGGTTCCAGCGATTCTTAACCTATATTAACCCTAAAGTCAGGTTGTAAGATGTAACTATACCAACATCTAACACTAGAAAAATTCGCCATGATGATACTTAAATAATAATCAGCACACTGAAGAAAGACTTTATAACCAATCTAATTGATTATAAATCATGAAACAAGAACCAAGAACTTACTTCTTCAATATTTGTGCTGTGATCCGTGGACAGCTGCAATGCGGTCAATTTCATCGCCTGAGCAGGAGCCTCATTCTCCAGCTTCATTGCCCTTTCGCCTGCAGCCAAGGACTCCTCAACTATTCCCTCCACGCTGGAGCCGCTCTCTCCCAGCCCTCTTGATGGGCCACTAGAGCCCACTTCCTCAGGCTCATACTGTGCAACAATTGCCCGACTGTCCCCCACATTCATAACATACACATCCTCATCCCTCATCAGCACAACCAACAGGCACGAACCCATCAGAGCAAGCTCTGGATTCGTATCGAGAACCTTATCTGTCATGTCCAAATACGCAAGCTCAGTCACTTCTAGCGCCCTGGACAACGCTCCCAATACCAATTCGTGATCGACCGGACCCTCCTTCCGTCTCCGGCCGGCCTGATTAGACCTATCCTCTACTGTATTCTCTACCTCAACCTCAACCTTCTCCTTATCCTCCAACCCGAGCCTCCACGGGAAAAACTTCCTTCCATGGCCTTCCCTGTGCTTCGACAACCCCTGCTTTAGCTTCGACAGCAGCAGCCATCGTCTGCTCGCTGCAGACCCGCCATTGCTCACGCTGAGCGCATCATCGACGGAGAACGCGAACCGCTGCGAGCCTGAGAGGTCGAGCCCGTCCTCGGTATCATCCTCCGCAAGAAAATCACGAAGCCGACGCCTTCTATTTTCCACCGGCCTCTCCGTCTGCTCCTCCGATTGAAACGTCACTCTCTTCTCCGTCCTAGCCTCCGATTGATTAATTTCCTCTACAGGCACTACATTTTCATTTTCTTCGGCTGCCACATTCTGCGTATTGCTCGTAGCTTCTTCTGCTTCGTCGACCTCCCAAAACAAGCCCTGAAGCTCATTGTGGACGGCGCGGTAGAGGTTTCCCATGAGAAATTCCGGCGCATCAGGCCCGTTGAATCCATCGTAAATGCCGACGAACAACCACCCCTGTTCCTCCGATACGACGACGTGTACACGATCCTCGCCGGCTTTTCCGAGGGCCCACTGGACATTACTAGTCTCGCTTCTTGCCTCCGAATCGTCTCCAAGACAGGAGCTCTCCTTTCTTCCGACGAAATTAAGCACAGGGACGACCCAGGGCCTCTTCTTCTCCGAGAAGTTCCTGTAAAAAGCCTTCCGAATTCCCGAAATGCCCTTCTTCCGCTTCCTTTTCACATAAGGCCCGCCTAGAGGCGCCGAGAAGTGGACCCGGCCACTCCCGTCGGGCCCGGAGCCCGCGGTGTTGGCGTCCAGTGGGCCGGAGAGTGCGCCCCGCTCGATTGGGCCGGAGAGGAAGAATCCGCCGCGCTCCATTGGGCCCGAAGGCTCTCCTCCTCCACCGCCCCTCGGCACCGGCTGAAGCGGAAGGGCGCTGAACGACGAGGTGCTCTCGAAGCCGTTCACGATGCTCCCTCTAACGCCGCCACCGCCGCCGCCGCAGCCGAGAGTGGTCTCAGTGGCATCGTCGTAAATATTGTCCAGCTGGAGGACAGTCCGGGGAGTGGAGGTGTTGGCGCTGACGGACGCGCCGGAGATTGTCCTGAAGCCGGTCTCGGGCGGTCCGGTACGGGTCCTGGGGATGGCCGGATCGTGCGAGGGCGAGAATCGGAGCGACTGCGAGGGGGAAACGAAGCGATCGGACTGAGTCGGAGAGAGGAAGCGAGCTGAGCTCCGGACGTAGACGAAGGAGTGGCCTAGGGTTTCGTCGAGAGACTCGGAGGCGGTGAAGATCAAGTCCTGGTTCTGGTGGTTATGGAGGTCGTGGTTATGATGGTGGTGGTGATGGTGGTCCGGGTGGTTGCTCCTGTTCGCCGGCGTGAAGCACGGGAAGACGGTCGAGAGTCCACCTCCCATCACATTTGATTCGCCTCGCCCCTTCCACTGTTTGGCGGCCAGGAAAATTTCAACTTGATTTTCCGGCAAAAGTCCCCCCACAAAGACAAGCAAGAGAGCTTCCCAAAAAATAATAATAATATTATTATTATTATTATTAAAAAATAAACAGACAAATATTTTAGAGAGAAGAGAGAGAAAGTAACGAAAGTAAAACAAAACAATGAGAAAGAAAGAAAAAGAAAAGAAAAAAGTCTGCTCTATGTTTTTTTTTTCCTTACCTTTTTTTTTTTTTTTTGCTGTCTTTTTTAAATATATATATTTTGTTGAAGATCAAATCACTGTCTCGTTTTTATAGGGAGAGATTTTCACTCTCCGGAAATTTCTTAATTTTTTTATTATTTTTTTTAATTATCTGTTGGGTGCAGTTGTTGGCTCTTGGGTTGACCGTTACACCTAGCATTTTGCAGAGGGCAATGCCACGTCATATGCCACGTGGATTCCCATTTCAGGACGCGGACTTTGAGTGAAATGACAGTTGGCTCCCCAATAGTGTTTTCAGTTAAAAAATGAAGGCCGTTTGTGGACCTTGTGGTCAATGTGAGAAAAACTTAAAAGGTTACAATAAACGTGTTTGTATCGTGTTCATATCGACATATTTATGAGAGTGTTTGAAAAGATGGTACGTCATATGCCACGTGGATTCCCATTTCAGGACACAGACTTTGGGTGAAATGACAGTTGGCTCCCCAATAGTGTTTTTAGTTAAAAAATGAAGGCGGTTTGTGGACCTTGTGGTCAATGTGAGAAAAACTTAAAGGTTGCAATAAATGTGTTTGTATCGTGTTCATATCGACATATTTCTGAGAGTGTTTGAGAAGGTGGTAGGAACCATTTTTATTGTAGCATATGAGAGCTTTACACTGTAGTAATTTTTTTATTGTTACTGTAACATATGAGAACTTTACACTGTTCATAGCTGAGTTTGTAGTGGGAACCGTGTGGTGGGAATCATTGCCAAACACACGGTACAGCACGGCACGTTTAGCTCAAACACGAACACGACACTATTAATAAACATGCCAAAAATATAAACACAAATACGACACGCCTATGATACGTATAACACGGCACGACACGATTAATACGATTATTACACGTGCTGTGACGGGTTAACACAATAACAATACGCATATGACACGTTTATGACCCAGTTAACTAAAAATTTAAAAAGATTTAAAAAAATTTTAAAAAAAATTAAAAAAAACCGATAAAGAAAATTAATAAAAATACAATACCTAATTAATACTAACCTACTATAAATTTTTCAAATACTTTTATTTTTAAGTTTAAATGTGTTATAAATGAACGGGTCGTGTCGTGCCGTGTGTTAAAACGTGTTTAGCGTGTTAACACGAATCCAACCAGTTTATTTTTTTGTTATTCGTGCCAACCCATTTATGACACAACTAATAAATGTGCAGTCCACACCTGTTTATCAAGTGTCATTTTCGTATTGTGTCATCGTCTGAAATCGCCGACCCTAAAAAAACTAAAATCGGTTAGAGGATTGTTATAGGAGTGCTTTTGTCCTTTCGTATAAAGTGTTTGATGCGATGGTTAAAATTGTTAGTTAAATTTATTTGTACTGTATCATATAAGAGCTTTACACTGTAATTTTTTTATTGTTATTGTAGCATATGAGAGCTTTAGACTGTTTATAACTGAGAAAATTGTGTAGACCATCATTACTAAACAACATGTTAGTGTTCACGTTATGGGACTGTCATTGTCGAAGCCTCGACCCAACACCCGAACATTAGGGAGTCATAATTTTTATACATGGAATGACTATCTTGCCCTCGTCAATTATAGGGTGTTTTGAGAGTTTGGTTTGAACCAATGCTTTAAACTGAAAAATACTGTAGCAAAATTGTTTCAAACCGCAGTTTGAATTGCAACTCTCAAATATCCTTTATTTTGTTGAAGAAAAAAATTACATTAATATTTTGTATGTTTTAGATGATATATTGGTTTGGACCTTGTTTCTTTCAAAAAAACAAAATATATCTTTATTTTTTAAATCACATCAACAACAATTTTTGAGAATATTTAAGAACCAAGTTGAAATTTAAAAGTAGAACTTAAATATTATAGTATATAAGAACTTTACACTTTAATATATTTTTGTTTTATATTGTGACATGCGATAGCTTTACTTTGTAACTGTTAAAACTTGGCTTCTCAACACTTTATTTGTTGTTAGAATAGGTTGAATATAAAAACTTTACCCTGTAATATATTTTTGAGTTGACTCTCGCTATTGATGCATCCTACTACTAATGGTCATTGAATACGTGGGCGAGTGGTACATGTGTGTATGCACTGGCATGCATCACTGCCAGATGGCAAATATGATGCTTTGTTAGATGTGTTCTATTCTTCAAGTATGGATGCAGGTTCAAGCATAAAATGTGCAATTTTTTTAGTAAGGACAAATGCATGAATTCACTCTATAATTTTGATTTCTATCATCGTAGAATGTTTTATGTAATATGCAAAATACATGGGATATTCTGTCTTTTTAAAAGACAAAGTCTAAAATCAACATGTAAATAACACTGGTTGTAGGGATCTAACAGAAAATAAATAGACACCTTATTTTACATAATAACGTTAAAATTCCGACCTCAAATTCAAAGTTAAAAAAAAAAAAGTCCACATATAATGCAGAACTTATATAAAAACAGCTAGAAACATAAACGAAATTCAAGTGCTTCCATCATAAATTGAATTCAGCCTTTGACTAATGCTTCAACTGTGACTTGAATGCTTCAAAATACAAAAGGTGTGAAATGAATCATTCAAATTGCAAATTCAGCCTTTTCATACACTTCAAATGGGCAACACTTCTTGCATAAAAGATACTTAGGAGCACTGCCACATCCATCGGACACCAAAACTAATAGAAAATAAATCTCATATGTGAGTCTTATATTGTAAAATTTACGTTTTATTAGTATATGATACTAAACATTAATAGTATGACGTAACATAATTCAATACTTAAAAGAAGCTCAAAGTCAAGAGTATTTTAAAAACTTTCCAAAATATTCTTTTTTATCATTAATATTTTTTAAGTTAAAATGACCCACAAAAATGGCCCCTGAGTAAAACGTAGGTGTTTGGTATGGTGGTGAAAACCATTGATTAGAATTGTTTTTACTGTAGCATATAAGAGCTTGACATTATAGCAACTTTTTTTTTTATTATAACATATGATAACTTTATACTGTTCATAACTGAAATAATTGTTAAAACAACTCCTTGCCAAACAGCAATACTTTACAGACTTCGGTCTTATCACCTCATTATTTAGATGTAACAAACTTAGCCAATCACAAGCCTTCATAATAAAATGTGCATTATCCAAAACCCCTCCCTTGGACTAGAAATAAACCAATCTATATACGGTGACGTTTTAAAGTATTTGATATTTTTTTTCTTTCTTTCTTTAAAAAGAAAAAGGCAATGGAGAATGTCTACTTCCTTAAACCTCTTTTGTTTTGATCATCTAATGCGGAGAATGGCCATGACTTAAATGCCTTTTCCTTTCTCTCCCCAGTTGGCATTATTTGTTTAACTCACACATAAGCAGTCGTTTGTTGTTTTTGATTGATTTTTTTCCGTCAGCATGCAGTTTTTTTATCCTTTTTTTTTCACAAGAAGATCTAGTAGAGTGACCTGTAACAGAGTTCTAATTTGGACAGTTTTTCAATACTCTGCAGAATCCGACAAAATAATGCAGATTTCAAATTTCCTTTATCTCATTCTTTGCTTGAACTAGTAGAAAACTTGTACTAAAGTTACCAAGTAGACTCTTTTTCCTTTCTTGCCCCTCACTCATTAAATGGAAAATGGTTTGTATGAAAAGCGTTTCAACTCTAGTTATTGCTTGTAGTTCAGTCTCTGTCTCTCTTTATTTAACTGTCTTATCATATACCCAATAAGGTAGCTTGCCCGTATTCAAAATATTTGGGGTCAAATTTCAATATCTCTTCAAGCTTTAAATGGAAAGAAAAATAAAATAAAATAAAATAAAAAACAATGTAGCTTCTATAACTTTGGTACTAACATGTGGTTGTTGACGTATCCTAACGGCTAATTTTTTTCGTATACAACTCAACTATAAGATATAAAATTTAAATACCTACTCTAACTTAAAAAAAAAAAAAGAAAAAAATTCAGTAGTAGCGTATGATTTATCATTACTATTTGATTTTATCTTGGATATTTTCTAATACATGAACGAGACTTCTTCAATAGAAAACCACTAAGATTGTTTTAAAACATATTTTTTTATTTTAATGTGATTTTGACCATACGTATCATTAAAAAGATTTGCACTATATACTTCCTACTCTTACTATAGAAAGACATTTTTTGAGAATTATAAACATATCGATCTAAACTAAAATCCGTGTTTCAAGATACAGTATACACATTATAAACATATGAATATATTTCATGCATGAAAAGTAAAATCTGTTAGACATGTATGCCCTAAGGAGTAAAAATATAATGAGTTTTTGAAGACATTTTTATCAATAAAGAATTTATTTATTATTTATATATCAAATATTGTCCTCTTTACGTTCATATTTGTTGAATGTATGATAAGCAAACAGTAGTCTGAGATTGTCGGTCTAAACCTTTAAGAATTGGGCATATGATGGATAGATTATGCGGAAGACACGATTCTTAATGTGACAGTCTAAATCATAAGATCTGCAATCGAGGGAATAAAGTTGGGCGCTTTATTCATGTAAAGATTGTTATGTTGTCTATATCCCTATTGGGAGATGGTTTGTCTTGACCATCGGAGGTGGACTCCGTGAATAGAAACATCGGCACGTTGTCATAGGTGACGATGTGTTGGATCGGGACATAAAGTGAATTGATTTGGATTAATAATTCTGTCTTGGCAAATCGATTCACTTTAGACAATCATTTGTATTGCATCTTAATCCTGAGATGACTAGTGGGCCCGTTGTCTTGACTTGTGTCTTTTGATGTGCCAAAGGGTGACACCCACATCTTAATAGTGGTATGCATGCCGGTACGTTGGAGGCATGACTCTTGATGACGTAGACCTGTTATTCATAGATATGGAATCCATAGCTCCTCTTTAG
>CAMOHE010032391.1:0-19430 GCA_946598075.1 Artocarpus hirsutus | reverse complement strand
TATATTAATAATCGTTTCTTTGGCCATTAATTTTATTAACAGAGCTCTTAGGGGAGGTTAATAATAAAATTAACATGAGTGTATAACCATTGTTTCAATATTTTATCCATGATTTACAATCACCACCTAGGGGTGTGCAACCATAAATCATGCTAAAATACCTTATCCTCTTAGAGATCCAATCTGGTACATGATAGAAATCCCTTCCTAGGGGTCGAAACCACCATGTTCTTCTTATGGACCAACGATGGAGGCCTTAGGTCCTCTCTTCGAAAACCTTCTCCCACTCAATCTTTTGAAATCAAGGTTTTATTTTAAAAGATATGCATAAACAATTTTAATATGAGCGGCACTCCCTATTCTATATGAGATGTTATTAATATACATGGTAAAACATATTATAATGCAGACAAGCAAAGCTACAAGCAAAATAATAAAAATAAATAACCGTAATATTATGGTTCCACCCTAGAGAATAGAAAACAAAGATTACAAGAGAATAATCAAAACATATTATCGATTTTTCATCCTTGAATCTCTAAGCTGTATCCTTCTTCTTGTAAATCCTATCTCTAAGTCGTATGAATCGAATACTTCATATTTTCGGTCAAATCCATAATTAATGTTTCTCAGAATTGTCTCAAAAATAAAATTAAAACTGCATCAAAAAACTACACCTTTTTCTGAAATTTTCAACTTTTTCTGAAATTTTCAACTCTCTACCGGAAAGCCGATCTGTGTGGTCGGCCTGCCGGTCATGACCCATCGGCTTGCCGAACTAGAAGTTCGGCCTACAGCCAGAGCTGCCTGATTTCTGCCCCGTTGACGGCCTGTCGAACCTCACATCTGGCTTACCGATCTACGACCATCGGCTTGCCGAACTGTAGAGTTTGGCATGCCGACCAAGCAGCAATCACCTTTTCCAGAAAATATAATTTTTTAATGCAATTCATCAATTTTATTTTCAACAATTCAAAAACATAAAATTAGAGACTCAAGAAATACATGGGTTTGCCATCATCCATCTTCTAGGTCCGTCTTTTCCGAATGATTATTTAATTACAAAATTTTTACAAATTTAAAATTGAATAATAATTCCTAGACGGAGATGATAGTCTGCCATCTAATTACATGAAAAATCTAGATACATGTTCTAACCTCTAAGGAGCCATAACCGGTATAAATTAGTTAATAATTAATTAAATAATGATTTAATCAACCATAATTAATTAATAGACATTCACCACATAATCCATGACAACATATAATATTATATAAAAACCTAGAGTGCCAACTCTCTATAAAATTAAATTCAAGCATAGGAGAGATTAAGATTATATAATTTATACATAAAGCATGATCACAAACTCGTAAATTTACGTAAAAACTATGGCTCTGATACCAATTGTTGAAAAAATAATACGCAGCAAAATTTAAAAATTTTAAATCAGAGTATTTTTTTAAACACAAGTTTGACATGCTACATGCATAAATTAACCTTATCTTACTGACCTTGTATTCGCCGAAAAGCTGCTGAAATCTGTGTAGAGAAGTAACGTTCCAGAAGAGCCTCCACTAACTGGTCTTCTTTGCTATTCTCTATCCACGATCGGAGTGAGTATGGGTTCACACGTACAACTCTTCCTCAAGGTGATTCTCCTTCCAACCAATTGAGAGAACTCAAAGCTAGTGTTCGTGATTTGTGAACAAGAGCTCTCAGGGAGTTTTAGATTCTCACCAGCAGAGTATCACTCTTAATCTCTCAATTGATCTAAATAACTCATGAGACTCACTCCTTATTTATAGAGGTTGGGTCTAGGTCATTTCTTATTAGATAAGGTCTCAAAAATTCAAAAAAGAATCAAATTCGGGTCAATATTAGATGAAATACGCGTGAAAACGCGTGATTTTTAATTCACGCATAGGCAGGCCGAACTTGCCTCATCGACAGGCTAAACTTAAGTTCGGCCTGCCGAACTGCTGAAAAAATCTCAGCGAATCTTTTATTTTTCACCTGAGATTCTATAGGATAAAGTCTCAGTTTCAATTCAAATAACCCAATAGAGAAGTTATCTAATTAAAACAACTTTATCTAAATAATCTCTAGGAAAATAAATAGATTCCTAATAATTCTACAAGTTTATCTTGATATAATTTATTCAAAATTAAATCAGCTGATAAACAGACAAGAATTATCTGATCCCAATAATTCAACAAGTTTAATCTTGAATTAATTTTGTCACAAAATTAATTCAACCGATAAACATACATGAATTATTTGATTCTTTCAAATTTCAACCAATATAATAAATCTGACATAAGTCACCAATAATTAAAAAAGCACATCGTATCATTATAGGATTTTGTGAGCTAGCAAAGGGGACCAAATAGACCTATATAGTGCAAGCTCCTAATAATTATGAAACCCAATATCCCAGATACACATTTCATAATTGTCAACTCCAACACTACTCCACTAAAAGCTTGGAGTTGCACTCTCGAACTCTATAGAATTACGAAGCTCGTAAGCTAAGTCTCCATGACATATCATAGTGTACCGTATCCCCATAGGATTATCCATAATCGGCTTAAGGACAAGTTTTGTCTTACCTTCCCGATTATTTTTATCTTACGTTCCATCATCGCACCATCGAAAAACTTACCATCTAAGGACAGTATACCACTATTAAGATGTGGGTGTCACCCTTTGGCACATCAAAAGACACAAGTCAAGACAACGGGTCCACTAGTCATCTTAGGATAAGATACAATACAAATGATTGTCTAAAGTGAATCAATTTGCCAA
Source organism: Artocarpus hirsutus (assembly GCA_946598075.1). Taxonomy (NCBI): domain Eukaryota; kingdom Viridiplantae; phylum Streptophyta; class Magnoliopsida; order Rosales; family Moraceae; genus Artocarpus; species Artocarpus hirsutus. Next base: position 16,624 of record CAMOHE010032391.1, on the reverse strand, counting down.
GACAGAATTATTAATCCAAATCAATTCACTTTATGTCCTGATCTAACACATCATCACCTATGACAGCATGACAATGTTTCTATTCATGGAGTCCACCTCCGATGGTCAAGACAAACCATCTCCCAATAGGGATATAGACAACATAACAATCTTTACATGAATAAAGTGCCCAACTTTATTCCCTCGATTGCGGATCTTATGATTTAGACCGTCACCTTAAGAATCATGTCTTCCACATAATCTATCCATCATATGCCTAATTCTTAAAGGTTTAGATCGACAGTCTTAGACTTTTGTTTACTTATCATACATTCAACAAATATGAACGTAAAGAGGACAAGATTTGGTATATAATAAATAAATTCTTTATTGATAAAAATGTCTCCAAAAACTCATTACATTTTTACTCCTTAGGGCATACATGTCTAACAACCCCTTCGAAAAGATCCATAAGTTCCTAGACCTGCTTAGTCTCCAAAGACTTTATCTTAGTGGTCATGGCCTCTGTCTATAGTTTTGAATCAACATGCTTCATAGCCTCTTCGTAAGCGTAAGGATCCTTATCATATTCATCCAGTTCAACCAAAAAGGCCTCTCCATTAAACATAACCACTTGGGTTGATGCCTAATCCTCCCACTACACCGAAGCTCCTTAGGTTGTTGTTCTATTGGTTTTCCTACATTGATTAGATTGGTTTCTACCAGAACCCCCAAAGTGATCGAATCACTTGCCAACTCCTCAAGTACCACTTTACTTTGAGGCTTAAAGTTGTTCATGTAACTTTCCTTAAGGAACATTGAATTAGTTGAAGCCATGACTTTATGTTCCTTTGGGTTATAGAAATAACCCCTTTTAGTCTCTTTTGGATATCCTACAAGCACACAAACTTTCAAACGTGCTTCTAACTTATTCGCTTCTTTATACAGGACATGAGTCAAACATCCATATATGCAAATATGGTTTAAGGATGTCTTCTTCCCTATCCACAACTCATGAGCAGTTTTAGGAATCGATTTTGAAGGCACATTATTCACAAGGTAACATACGGTTTGCAGTACATATCCCTAAAAGAATAAAGGTAATGATGAATAACTCATCATGGACCTGACCATGCCCAAGAAAGTCCTATTCCTTCTCTTAGCTATGCCATTCTATTGTAGAGTGCCCGGGGCAATCAAATGGGACAAAATCCCATTCTCTAATAAGCGTTCCAAGAACTCATTGGAGATTCCACTTTAGCCCAAAACTCCCTAAACTTGTCATAAGTTTCACTTTTGTAATGCATTAGGTAGACATACTCATACCTTGAGTAATCATTAACAAAAGTGACGATATTCTCATACCCTCCTTGTGCCTGGATGTTTATAAGACTGCAAACATTACTATGCATAAGTTCTAGAACCCCTTCGGCCCTATTGCCTTTAGACCAGAATGGTCTTTTAGTCATTTTACCCTTCAAACAAGATTCACACCGTGGTATAGATTCTATCTTTAAGTGACTTAAAAGTTCATCCCTGACCAACCTTTGAATCCTATTCTAACTAATATGACCTAATTGCAAATACCAAAGATAGGTTTTATTAGAGTGAGAAATTTTAAGTCTTTTAGAGTTATTATCATTAACCTCAATGTTGAACAGTAAATCCATCTTAGGTTTGATAAATTATAGATCATTTTGCATCTATCCATCATAGAGAAAAGATTTGCTTTTATAAATCATTACTTTATTATTAAAAAAACTAAATATGTCTTTAAATAAACAAGATACAGATATTAAATTAGTCTTAAGTTTAGGAACATAAAAACAATCTCGCAAAACTAAAATCCTATAATAATCAAAATAAAGATGGACGTCTCCCATTGCTTCTGCAAACACCAAGGATCTATCGCCTATCTGAAGCGAGAAGTCCTCATACAATTGACTTCTCGTTTCTTTGAACCCCTATAGAGAAACACAAACAAGATTAGTTGCTTTAGAATTTATGACCCAAGTGTCAATTGATTCCTCAACCAAACAAGTTTTAATAACTAGAAGATTGCACCTACTTCCTTGGGAAAGGAAGCCCTTATAATTCTTCTTGATGTGCCCAACCTTCCCACAGTAAAAGCACTTGAGCTTCTTTGGGTTCTTCTTTTTCTTCTTCTTGTTCTTGCCATTTGCAAGAATGGAAGACTTCCCGTTCTTAGCCCTCTGCTTCCTTCCAATCCTAGGGTTAGGATTGGAACCACATGCACCTACCAAGTTAGCCTCGCTAGCTGTAGGAGTTTCCCTGATCATATTTTTAAACTCCTATAACTACTTTATCGTTAAGGTCACATTCTACTTATTGCTCAAATTATATGAAGCTCTAAATGAGCTGAACTCCTTTGACAGAGTTTGAAAAACAATAGTCATCTGTGACTCAGCATCGATATCAACTCCATAAGCTTGAGACTCAATGAGGTAACCTATGACCAACATCATATGTTCCTTCATAGATGTCTTCGGTCCTTGTTTGTAGTTCAAAAGTTTCCAACACACCCCTTGCCATTTTGTTATGGTTTAGCCTCTAAACATGTCTTCAAGATTATCCAAGATCTGCTTTGTAGTCTCATAATCTTCATGTTATCTGATCCTATCGAATTTCAACCAATCTAATAATTTAACATAAGTCATCAATTTATTAGAAAAGCATACTGTATTATTATAAGATTTATTATGAGCTAGCAAAGGGGACTTAATGGACCTATATAATTCAAGCTCCTATAATTATAAAATATAATATCCTAAATATACATTTTATAACCATCAACTTTAATGCTACTCCACTAAATGCTTAGAGTTGCACTCTCGAGCTATATAAAATTACGAAGCCCAAAATTGCTAAAAATCCATGACATAGCATAATGTGTACTATCCCCATAGGATATTCATAATCAGGTTAAGGAAAAATTTCATCTTACCTTTTCGATTATTTTTATCTTACATTTTATTATCTCACCATTTGAAAACTTACCATCCAAGGACATTAAACCATTCATTTATACCTATGTATCCAAATGGTTGAACGCTCCAATTTTTCAATTACAGGATAATGCATATAAGAGAATATCATTGACTCCACCAATAGAGCTATGGATTCCGTATCTAGGAATAACAGGTCTATACTATCAAGAGTTATGTCTCCAACATACTAGTATGAATACCATTATAAAGTCTGGATGTCACCCTTTGGTACATTAAAAGATATAAGTCAAGATAACAGGCCCATTAGTCATTTTAGGATTAAGATACAACACATATGATTGCGTAAAGTGAATCGATTTGCACAGATGGAATTATTAATCCAAATCAATTCCACTTTATGCTCCGATCTAATACATTGTCACCTATGACAATGCACCAATGTTTCTACTCACGGAGTCTAACTCCGATGACCAAGACAAGCCATCTCTTGTTACGGTTGTAGACAACGTAACAGTCTTAGCATGAATAAAGCACCTAACTTTATTCCCTCAATTGTGGATCTTATGATTCAGACCATCACCTTTAAAGTCATGTATTTTACATAATCTGTCCATTATATGCCTAATTATTAAAGGTTTAGACTGATAGTCTTAGACTTTTGTTTGCTTATCATATATTCAACAAACATGAATGTAAAGAGGACAATATTTGCTATATGAACAATAAATAAATTCTTTATTGATAAAATATCTCCAAAAATATATTACAACATTTTACTCCTTAGAGCATACATGTCTAAGAGTCTTATGTATGCTAGCCTATGTACAAGACCATATATAAGTTATGTGGTAGGAATTGTTAGCTGGTACTAGTTGAATCCAAGAGAAACTCACTAAGAATTAGTGAATCATAGTTTTAAGTATCTTCGAAGAACAAGAATCTATCTTGTGTACTGATGCATTGACTTTTGCGCACACAACTATACATGGTTGTATCAGGTAATATAAGTGATGAAATGAGTAGCGTTTGCATGAGGATTAATTTTAATTAATCTATTATTAATAATTTTTTAATTGTTCATTATTTTTATTTTTATTTTCTTTTATTTTTACAACATTAAAAGGGGGTTAAAAATTACTTAAAAGAACTAAAATAATAAAACTCAATAAAGAAAACAATTACAATTAGAATGCAAATTAAAAAAATGTGAAAATCACTTATTAGGAAAATTTAATGACAATAACAAAATTAAATTAACAAAATTCAAATCTGAATAACAATTACAAATAAGTAAAATTATAACAGAATTTAGGAATTTGTAAGCAAAAATGACAAAACTAGTTAAAAGATCATTCTCTACTTTTAGATAATAATTGTGCAGTAATCATAGAATTATTCCAATTTTTCGTTGAAATTACTAACTATGAATAACAACAAGTTCTGCTATCCTGATCTTTCCTTACTTTGTAGTTTAGCAAATTAAGCTTTTTACTAAATTCTTTTCTATTAAATAACCTGGAACAAGCTATCTAGATTTAATCCATCGAAAGCATTAAGTTAAGAAAGATAGGTCTTTCTAAGCAATAAACTCACAAGCTTGGTTCATTCAACTTAAGTTATATTTCATATCATAATGAAACAAAAGCCTTCCACAATCATAGATCATAATTCGCAACTAGTGGTTAAAAATACAAGGCAATTGCAGATATAGATTTCTAATGTTGTACTAGGCAATTTCCTAGTCTTATTTAGTTGTACACCCAAACTAGACGAGAAAATAACCATGAGCATTAAGTATAGTGAAACATGAACAATATCAATTGAAAAACTTGGAAAATAATCCATACAAACAGCTACATAATCATGTCTAAAACTTTGAAATCACCTTTAAGTAAAAATAAATTTAGCCAAACATAATTGAAAATAATAGCAAAAATATAAGACTTAACAACATTTGCAACTTTGAAGATTAGTGAAATTTGAAGAATGGTGACGAACTCCAAGAATTTGCAGTAAAAACCTCTTTGGATTCCTCCTCCTTCCTTTATTTCTCTCTATTTTTCTCTCAAAATTTTAAGTGCTTATTGACTTTCTAAATGAAAAACTGATTGAAGAATTGATGATTTGAATCAGAGACTGCTACCTTTTATAGGCAAAATCTTTATTCTTTTCAAAATTTTTACAAACAAAAAACGACGATTACATAGCAAATCTGAAGAGTAGGCAGATAATTCAACCAAATTAATGAAGTTGATCTAAAGATGTGTATTTTTTAGTACTGATTTCTTCTTCATCTCTTTCCTTTGGTGAAGAACATTGATAATGCAACTAATTTGTTTTTTTTTTATTGTTTGACAACTGCATTGCATTTTGTCCATGGCTTCAGCAAATTTGAAGAAGAATTTACACTTCTAGATGTGCAATTGATTGCATGGATCCTTTTCTTCATTCAATTATTTTATATATCCATTGTTGAATTTCATGTGGGCACTCAGGAAAAAAAAGTGTTGAAATGCTCTGCCTTGGACACCACATGATACGCTTATGAATAGCATGGAGTAGCCTAACTAGGTAGCAAAAGCAACGCATAGGGCACGAGAGTAGGTGAAGGCATTAGGCTCGACTCGTCGACTCGGCTTCACATGGCTCCAGGCACACTAAAGGTGTTGGTGGCTAGCTCGCAGCTTGGCTTTATTTTTGATGCTCAAAAGTTGTTATCCAACAGTTTCAAAAATTAATTATTTGGCTTGAAATTTAATAATTCTTTGCACTTTTACCCCTATTCCACCAATCCTTGTAAATAAACCCAACAAAAATGATTATTTTACAAGATAAAAATAACTAAAAACAAGTAAATATTATTAGATAATTATCTAACGCAAAGCTTAACTTAAAACTAAAAAAAAAAACTTTAACATAAAAACAAAAGTTTAATTAGACTTATGGTTGTAATATATTTCACAAAGATAAAATAATTGACACTGAAAAATACTTGTAAAATTATCAAAAATATAATTAAACAATAAAAACCTAGAATTAAACATATTTTATTGAAAACACACTAAAATACTAAAGACCCAAAAAAATGCTTCATTAGAGGTTTTAATAAATAAATTAATGCAAACTCCTAAACACATACATTTTTACATGTTATCATAATACCCCCAAACGTAGCATTTTGCTTAGCCTTAAGCAAAAGAAAAAGAAAAACTAAAACTGAGAACACACAAGTGATAAGTTGATGAATTTTATAGGCCTCAACATTTTCACAACTTATATAGCTCAAGAAAAATTCAAAACATAATGAACATGTAGAGTTCAGTTCAATTGCTGACTCTATCTTTTTTAGACCCTTTGAGTGTGTGTGAATAACCAATTACGCTTAGCTACCATAACCCAGATTAGCCTATGCAAATCGGTGTTTGGAGTTAGATCTCTGGACGTAGAAATTGGAGCTTCAGAGGCTTGTCTTTCATATCTTTCTCTAGTACTAATGTTGACAATAGAGCACTAAGAACCATTAGGACTTTATGAAGCTTGTAATGTATGGCTTGGGCAAGAGGTAGGATATTTGGATGGGTTCAAATCACCCATAAACACATTCATCTGTTCATAGACCTTCTAACGTGCACAAATCATCATCCCAATTACAAAACACCCCAAACTTAAAATTTGTTGCTTCTGTCATCCACTTTTTTTCATTTTTTATTATATTGTTTTTTTTTTTGTACTTGTGGATATCATTAGTTACAATGAAAATAGTAGTACAAAAAATATATTGTGACACCATCCTTCCTCCCATGTATAAGAATAAACTTCAAAATGTGTCACAAAATAACCAACATGCTTGTAGGTGAAGGTTTAAAAACGATAGAAAACAAATCATGGCTAAGTTATAATTTATGGATGACAAAGAAAAGAGAAAAATAAGGCTCAACGTGGTGACTAGGGACAAAATGTGTATCACATGGTAAGCTTAAAAAGGCTCAAACGATCCAAAAAAGGCCTAAATTGTATACTTAATGCTATGTAGCCTAGGATTTCGCCTTGAGAGATAGTCAGACAAGTTCTAGAGTTTATGAATCTTTAAAGGTCATGAAATTTGCATAAACATTATCTAGGCTTGCAAACAACTAAGTTATCATGGTTATGTGCATTTAAGTGTTCAAAGAAATCTAAGCAAAGTAAAACCAACAGATGAATCAAGCATATAGAGACAATGTTTATCATTTTTCAAAAGCTACGCACATTTTAAAACAAGTTCTATCATTAACGTTAGACATCAACTTAAAACACAAGTTTAAAAACAAGACATTTTTTTTTTTGTGCCATACCCCAAAGCTTTAACTAAACATTGTCCTCAATGTTCAAAAATGAAAAAAATATCAAGTGCAGAGGACTAAACTGATCAATGCAGGTTTGAAATTTTCATTTTTTTCATTTTTGAAACATATGAAAAACAAATGGTGCCCATTCACCTTGAATGTGCTTCCAGTCTTCATGCTTTGTATTTTAACTACACCACGAGAAAAGACATTAGTAACAACAAAGGGTCCAACCCAACGAGAACGTAACTTACCTAGAAATAACTCAAGGTGTGCATGGAATAGAAGAACTTTTTGTCCCACAACAAAAGTCTTGTGAGAGATCATCTTGTCATGAAAAGCCTTAGTTTTCCCCCTGTAAATTCTCAAGCTCTCATAGGCATCATTCTGAATTTCCTCTAGCTCTTGCAGTTGAAGCTTCCTTTGTTGTCCCGCAGCATCCATCTCCATGTTGTATTACTTCACCACCCAAAAAGCTCTATGTTCTTGCTCAACTGGAAGGGGACATAGCTTACCATACACCAATTGATAAGGGGACATTCCAGTGGGTGTCTTGTATGTTGTCCTATATGCCCTAATTGCTTCATCGAGTCACAGATTCCAATTTTTTGATTTGGGTTAATCGCCTTCTTAAGAATAAATGTCACTTCTTAATTTGACACTTTAGCTTGCCCACTTGTTTGTGGATGGAATGTAGTGGAGACCTTATGTGTGATGTATTTTCTTAATAGAGCTTCAACTGACCTGCTACAAAAAAATGTACCTCTATCGCGGATCAGAGCTTTGTTCTAAACCTTACAAAGATGTTAAACTTTACAAAATCTACAACAACTTTAAAATCATCAAACTTGGTGGCTTTTGATTCTACCCGTTTTGACAAATAATCAACTTCAAGTATAAGGCAAAAATTATCAGAAGAAGAGGGAAAGGTACCATAGAATCAATGCCCTAAATATCAAAGATTTCAATAACAAGAATGTGCTTTAGTGGCATTTGATTTTTGGCACCCAGATTACTTGCGCTTTGACAAGGATTACAAGACTTACAGAAGAGGCATGAATCTTTGAACAATGATGGCCAATAGAAACCACAATCGAGGACTTTATGTGTCATCCTCTTTTGTCCAAAGTGTCCTCTACATGCATAAGAATGACAAAAAGTGAGTATACACTAAAATTTGGTTTCAAAGATGCACCTTCTTATCACTTGATCGAAACAATGTTTCCATAATTACGGGTCCTCCCAAATGTAGTACTTGGCATCACTTTTGAGCTTTACTTTTCTAACTTGAGTTCATTCATCTGGCATCCTCTTGGTAACAAAGTAGTTCACAATGTCTACATACCAGGGGCTTTCACAGTCACAAAATGCAATTGCTCATCTAGGAAGTTCTCTTACAATGGCAAAGGTTTCTCCCCATGAACAAGGCTGTTGAGATGATCTACCACCAAGTTCTCAGTTCCCTTCTTGTCTTTGATTTCCAAGTCAAAATCTTGTAAGAGGAGAATCCATCTTATGAGCCTCAATTTTGCATCCTTCTTTGTGAGCAAGTACCTAAGAGCTACATGATTAGAGTAAACAGTTTTGTTTGTTCCTATTAAATAAGATCAAAATTTTTCCAAAGCAAAAATAACTGCCAATAGTTCTTTTTCAGTTGTGGAGTGGTTGAGCTATGCATCATTCAGGGTTTGAGATGCATAATAAATTGCATGAGGTAGTCTTCCAACCTGTTGTCCCAAAATAGCTCATATTGCATAGTCACTAGCATCATAGATGATTTTAAAAGGGAGATCCCAATTTGACGAGTGGATCATAGGTGCTAAAGTGAAGAGCTCTTTCAACTTTTCAAATGCCTCCTTACACCTATCATCAAAGTTGAATGCCATATCCTTTTGAAGTAATTTGCATAAGGGCAATGCTATCTTCGAGAAATCTTTGATAAACCTATGGTAGAAACCTGCATGTCCAAGAAAAAAACAAATTTCCCACACACTTGTGGGAGGGGGTACAGAACACACAAGATTTACTTTAGACTTTTCAACCTTAATACCTTTGGAAGAAACAATATGCCCCAAAACTATCTCTTGATTTACCATAAAGTGATTTTCTAGTTCAAAACAAGGTTTGTTTTCATGCATCTTTTTAGCACCAATGTAAAGTTATGTAAGCATTTCTCAAATAAAACACCATAGACACTAAAATCATCCATAAGGACTTCTATGATGTTCTTTATATAATCAGAAAATATACCTATTATACACCTATGAAATGTGGTTGGAGCATCATATAGACTGAATTGCATGCGTCAATAAGCAAATGTCCCAAATGGACAAGTGAACATTGTCATCTCTTGGTTCTCTGGTGTGATGACAATTTGATTATAACCTAAGTAACCATCAAGAAAACAGTAGTGAGAGTGACCAGCTAACCTTTCATGCATTTAATCTTTGAATGGTAACAGAAAATGGTCCTTGTGAGTAGCTAAATCAAGTTCTAGTAGTCAATGCAAACACGCCACCTGGTTTGAACTCAAGTGAGGATCAGCTTATTATCTTCATTTTTTACTACAATGACCCCAAATTTTTTTGGTACAACTTAAATCAAGCTCCCCACTTGCTATCTGAAATTAGGTAGATCAACTCAACATTTAAGAGCTTCAGTATCTCTTTCTTTACAACTTCCATCATAGAAGGGTTCAACCTACGTTGAGCCTCCCTTGTCAGCTTTGATCCTTCTTTAAGTAGGATTCAATACATGAACATACATAGACTTATGCCTTTAATGTCAGCACTAGTCCTCCCAATTGTTGTCTTATGGTCTCTAAGAACATGTATAAGATTCTCCTTTTGTGTTGGAGTGAGATTGCTGGCGATGATGACTGGTAATGTTTCTTTTTCTCACATATATACATATTTCAAGTGATCCAAGAGAGGTTTTATTTCTAGTGTTGGAGCCTATATGATAGAAGGTAGAAGTTTCTCATATTTAATAGCAATGCAATATAAGATTTAATAGCAATGCAATATAAGAAACATCATACCTATGTTTTTGTGGTAGAAATTCCAAACTTCCCATAGCATCCTCTATTTCTTGACTCAACAACAAGTCCCATTTTTGGTCCTTTAAATCATTCATCTTGAAGTTCTCAGTGATGTCGACTTCCAATCCATCCCTGCCAGTCAACTTAAACATTTCCTACACAAAAGTGTCAATAAGTCAACTGCTAAAGCTGAATATGAGTCACGAGGATACCTCATTGCTTCGAAGATGTTGAATCGAATTATTTCACCGTTGAACTCCATGGATAAGGTCCCGTCGTGTATGTCTATCTTAGTCCGTGCGGTCTTTAAGAATGGTCTTCCTAATAAGATGGCTATCGAGTTGCAGGATAATTCATCCTCCATCTCAAGAACATAGAAATCTGCTAGGATGATTAGTTTGTTTACCTATATCAAAACATCTTCTACAACTACTCTAAGATAGGCATTAGAACAATCAACGAGTTGTATAATAACACTGGTTTCCTCCGATGGGCCAAGATTCAAAAATGCATAAATAGAATATGGCATAACATTTATGGATGCTCCTAATCGTATCATTGCTTTCTTAAACCTAGTGTTTCCAATGGTGCAAGAAATGGTAAAGGTGCCTAGGTCCTTGTATTTGGGTGGGAACTTCTTTTGCGACAATGCCAATACATTCTCATTCATAATTACTCTTTGATTTCCCTTGAGCTTACGTTTATGGTGCACAATTCTTTTGAGAAATTTAGCATGCCAGGGCACTTGTTTGATAGCATATAGGAAAGGTATGTTTACCTCTACCTTACGAAATGTCTCTAAGATTTCCTTCTCTTGCTCTTTCTTCTTAGATTTTGCAAACCTAACAAGAAAAGAAGGAGGGGTGATGTGAGAAGGATTGAGAATTTTGGTCCTTACCTTAAGGGATGATGTATTTTGAACATGGGGACCAACATCTCCTTGTTGTGTGGTTGCTTACTTCTAGTTGTCTTCAACTTCGAGTGACCTCTTTTTGTGGTGGGTTTAAATGTCCATTAGTTTATGTTCCACTCCTTATCATCATAGCGCAAGCATTGTCCCTTAGATTTACAACTGTTTGGGACAACAATTCTCTTGAATTTTTTGACTCCAACAGGCTCACATCACTAGCCAATTGACCAACTTAAGTTTCCAAATTCTGAATGCTTGTTGTAGTGTCTTGTTGAAACTACACAGTGTTGGTTGCAAGGGTTTTCACAAGATCTTCTAAGGATGCACCTAAATTTTGTGGAGCTAGTTATTGCAGTTAGACTTGATATGGTTGTTTTGGCCTTAGTTGGTTAAAGCCCTATGGTCAGTTAAACATGGGGTTCGGCATTGCTTGTTGTTGCGTTCTTCCATAGCTAAAATTTGGATGATCCCTCCATCCTTTGTTGTAAGTGTTGGAGAAAAAGTCAAACTTCCTTAGCTGGCCTAGGAATCTGCCTACAACATTGACTTGCTTCAATTGCCATCTTGCAAAGTTGGGCACATTTTAGGAGGATGGCCCACAAGAAAACATATATTACACACCTTTACTTGTCGAACATTTCCTAAAGCCATTTATTGAAAAAGAGAGGTAAGTTGTGCAAGTTATTGTTCAATGGAAGAAGAAGTACTAACCTCATTCACTTTCTTTGGTGGTCATGGTGGTGGTTCATGCCTATGGCGAAACTATTAGGAGTTTGCTAACATTTTGAAATTAGAGCTCTCGTGGCTTTTGGAGTTTTATCACCTAGTTGCTCACCAATTTGATGATGAAGGCAACTTGAACATTGCTTTTTGAATCGTTTCCAATACTCATAAAGGGACTCTCCACTGTATTGTTAGATGCCATATATCTCTTTTTGGATGGTTACAGCCTTGGATGTTAGGAAATACTTCTCCAAAAAGACTTTATTCATCTCATTCCATGTTGTGATGGAGCCAGAAGGTAGATAATAGAGCCATTCCATATCAAAGTCTAAAAGTCCCTTAGTTTAATTTGCTTTTCAAAAATTTCGGTTGGTCTCATGGTTGAGCATACTACATGTAATTCTTTGAGATGCTTATGTGGCCTGCAAAACCGTGTAATGTTGGCAAGAGGTAGATCAATCCTAACTTGAGTTAAAAAGTAGCCCCCAAGTTGGGATATTGAATGCAAAGTGGTTGTTGGCCTAGGATCGGTGCCACCAACTCTTTAAGTGTGTAGTTTTTTGCTGCCATCTTTTATTGTTCTTGTTGGTCCAAGTGTTTTGATGAATCACTTGATGATGGTAGATTGGTGTGTCCTAATCGATTAAACTCATGTGCTAGGATAAATGGTGTGCATGAGGATGATGATGGGGGTAAAGGAGTTGAAAATAGTTGCATGATGTTGGATATTTCCAAGTAGTTTTTGACTTTTAGGAATCTTTCCTCCAACTATTCGATAGAAATTCAAGCATGCACAAACCTGAAAATAAAAAGAAACAAAAATAAAACTGATAGAAACTAAAAAGAAAAATTAATAACAAATTGCTTAAAAGTCAATTCCTCGGTAATGGTGCCACAAATTTGATGCATTGATTCTCATGCACGTAGGCATATGTGGTCGTATCAAGTAATATAAATAATGAGTTGAGTATTGTTCCCACAAAGATTGATTTTAATTAATATGCTATTAATAATTTTTTAATTATTTATAACTTATTATTTTTATTTTATTTTATTTTATTTTTAAATCTTAAGGGGGTTTGAAAATTACTTAAAAGAACTAAAATAACAAAACTCAATAAAGAAAATAATTAAAATTAGAATGCCAAATAATGATAATTAAAATGTGAATTTAAAAAATGTGAAAATCACTTAAAGGGAAAATTAAATGGCAATAACAAAATTAGATTAACAAAATTTAAATCAGAATAACAATTACAAAGAAGTAAAATTATAGTAGAATTCAAGAATTCGTAAGCAAAAATGACAAAATTTGTTAAAGGTTTATTCTCTATCGTTAGACAGTAATTTTGCAATAAACGTAGAATTATTTCTCATTTTCTATTAAAATTACCAACCGTGAATAGCAATAAACTCTGCTATCCCGATCTTTCCTTACTTTGTAGTTTAGCAAAACAAGCTTTTTACTAAATTTCTCTCTATCAAATAACCTAGAGCAAGCTCCCTAGATTTAATCCAACAGAAGGATTAAGCTAAGAAACATATGTTGATCTAAGCAATAAACTCATAAGCTTGGTTCATTCAACTTAATTTATATTTCACATCACAATTAAACAAAAGCCTCTTATAATCATAGATCATAATTTACTACTAATGGTTATAAATACAAAACAATTATGGATCTAGATTTCTAACGTAGTACTAGGTGATTTCCTAATCTCCTTTAGTTGCACATACAAATTAAATGAGAAAATAATCATAAGCATTAATTATAGTGAAATATGATCAATCTTAATTGAAAACTTAAAAAATAATTCATATAAACAGCTACATAATCATGTTTAAGGCTTTGAAACCACCTTTAACTAAAAATAAATTTAGCAAGATATAATTGAAAATAATAACAAAAACATAAAGACTAACAATATTTGCAGCTTAGAAGATTGACAGAATTTGAAGAATAATGACAAACTCTAAGAATTTGTTGCAAAAATGTCCTTGGATTCCTCCTCCATCCTCTATTTCTCTCTATTTTTCTCCTAAAATTCTGAGTGTTTATTGACTTTTGAAATGAAAAACTAATTGAAGAGTTTATGATTTGAATTGGAAATTGTTGTCTGTTCATAGGCAAAATCTTGATTCTTTTTAGAACTTTTACATACAAAAGACGATGACTACATCGTAATTCTGAAGAGTATATAGATAATTCAGCTAAATTAATCAAGTTGGTCTAGAGATGTGTACTTTTTAGTTTTTTTTCCTTCTTCATCTCTTTCCTTAAGTGAAGAACATTGATAATGCAACTGTATTTTTTAATTTTTTTTAATTGTTTGATAACTGCATTGTATTTTGTCCACGGCTTCAACAAATTTGGTGAAGAATTTACACATCTAAATGTGCAATTAATTGAATGGATCCTTTTCTTCATTCAATTTTTTATATATGCATTCTTGAACTTTATGTGGTGCACTGAGAAGAAAAAATTCTTGGCCTTGGACAGCGCACGATGTGCGCATGAACAGTATAGAGTGGCTTGACTGGGTGGTGCAAATAACACGCTAGACGCAAGAGTAGGTGAAGGGATCAGGCTTGGCTTGTGGGCTCCAGGCACACTAAGGATGTTGGCAACTTGGGGGCAGGCTCGCAGCTTGGCTTTATTTTTGATGGCTCAAAAGTTTTTACCCAACACTTTCAAAAATAAATTCTTTGGCCCAAATTCAATAACTCTTTGCACTTTTGCCCCTATTCCACCAATCCTTGCAAATAAACCCAACAAAAATAATTATTTTACAAGACAAAAATAACTAAAAACAAGTAAATCTTATTAGACACTTATCTAATACCAAACTTAATTTAAAACTAAAAAAACACTTTAAAATAAAAAGAAAACTTCAATTAGACTTATGGTTGTAAAATATTTCACAAAAATAAAATAATTGACACTTAAAAATATTTCTAAAACTTACCAAAAATATAATTAAATAATAAAAACCTAGAATTAAACATATTTTATTGAAAACACATTAAAATTCTAAAGGCATGCAAAAATGCTTGATTAGAGGTTTTAATAATAAATAAAATGCTAAATAAATTATTTCAAACGAATAAGCACGCACATTTTTTACCTTTTATCATGTACTTTGGGTCGGATCTTACTCCTGTCGGTCACATCAAATTTGGATTTTCAATCCGATGTGGATTCAAGGATGTGAACTTTGGACTTTGTGTTTACCTTCTATGGTAGAGCTATGATATGGAAGAGTATTAAGCAATCTTGTGTTGCTGACCTACCATGAAAGCCGAATATGTTGTACCTTGGGAACAAAGGGAGGTTGTATGGCACCATGACTACTTGAAGGATTCAGAGGTTGCCCCCAACCTTTAAATAGCAATGATGTTGTACTGTGATGACCATGCAGTGATTATGGATGTAATCGATCCCAGAAGCCATAAAAGTGGAAAATAAAAAAAAATAATAAGTATAGTGGGGAGATGTGACAATCTATAAGTTTGATTTGGAGAACAACATTGTTGATCTATTAGCAAAAACTTTATTGACAAAAGTTTTAAGGTTCATCCAAAAGGTAGGAATTTAAGAGATGTCACCTATACTTTAATGTAGGTGGGAGATTGTTGGGATTTGTGCTTATAAAGCATGTCATTTTATCCCAATTAGACATTATAAAAATAAAATATTACATTATTAATAAATAACATTCCCTGATGTTCTCTATTATGTATATGTTGATATATATGCATGCAAATATCATAAAGGTTCCCATACTTATAAAGTATATAATCATGTATATGAAGAGTTCATAATACAGAGGATATGATTATGTATACTAAGTATAAACTTTGGCTTACAATCAGTAAATAAAGCTAGACACTTTATCTTGCTTAAGATTGTGATGTCTATTCTGAACTTGGTGGAATGATCTTATCTAGATTATAGTAATGGTGATTACTGGATAGAGACATCAGTGTGTTTGAAACTCATGAAACCTAGACCAAGATAGAATTTAAGTTCTTGTGTAATTTCGTAATAAGAAATTTGTATTCTATCACTTCAATTATTTTATGGTCCTTACCTTAATCCTGAGGTGATTATTAGACTCACATCTATCTATTATCTCTTTTAATTGCCAATGAGTGAGATTTTTGACTCACATCTATCTATTATCTCTTTTAATTTCAAACATTGGCACCTTCCACGATGGTTTTTATAAAAACCATCGCAAAAGGTACCGAGGCTTCTGTTAGATATGTATGCCCTAAGGAGTAAAAATGTAATGAGCTTTTGAAGACATTTTTATCAATAAAGAATTCATTTATTATTTATATACCAAATCTTGTCCTCTTTACATTCATATTTGTTGAATGTATGATAAGCAAACAATAGTCTGAGACTGTAGGTCTAAACCTTTAAGAATTGAGCATATGATGGACAGATTATGCAGAAGACACGATTCTTAAAGTGACGGTCTAAATCATAAGATCCGCAATCGAGGGAATAAAGTTGGGTGCTTTATTCATATAAGATTGTTATGTTGTCTATATCCCTATTGGAAGATGGTTTGTCTTGACCATTGGAGGTGGACTCTGTGAATAGAAACATTGGCACGTTGTCATAGGTGACGATATGTTGGATCGAGACATAAAGTGAATTGATTTGGAT
>CAMOHE010032366.1:0-19790 GCA_946598075.1 Artocarpus hirsutus | reverse complement strand
GGCTAAAACTCGCTAAGACTAACTCTTTAACTAGATTTATAAATTAAAAATATTCAATCCTGCCGTTATTTTATTATTGTATTCTACAGCATAAGTTTGTTTGTATCTATTTAAATGGGTTCTAGCTATTTCTCCTAGAAATGCTTCGCACGATTCCCGTAGCTTTTGTGAGTCTATAAATTCTGATTTACTATTTGCCTGATGACGATTCTTCAATGACGACAGACCATAACTGTGGATCACATCTAAGATCTAGTATGTATCCTTCTGAACTTAAACTTCGGGGTTTTGGTATTTTTTTCTAGATTTAAATTTTCTCCATAATATTTGCTACTAATTTTTATTATCGGCTTTAGGGTAATGAGATGGCTTTCTATATGGTGTAGGATCAACAAGTTGTCCTAATGATTCTGTTCCAGCTTTGGTTGCTGAATCCTCTTCTGTTCTGGGTCTTCTATTAACTGGTGGCATATCTTTATCCATTAATTCTTCTTCATATGATATGCGGTTTTCATCATTGATATTTTTTAATTCCCATGACAAAATATCATCCCACCTCTCTCCTTCTGTAAATGTACAATTCCAATTATCCATATTTAGGTAGACTCTTCTTCCATCTCCCTTTCTTCCAAGTTATTGATAGTTGTTCTATTGTAATCATAAATGTTATGCTAAATTCTCCCTTACTACTTTCATTTATCTTACTTGTTTCTGGTATTAATACCGACTATTTTTGATGAATTCTATTCTATTCCTATTAGGTCTTCTCCTGATATTTTTACTGCAGGTATCATCTTAAGTTCTTTAGGCTTAAGGGTTTGCATAGTTTCTTCACTAGAAAGCTTACTCCTAAAGTACGAAGTAGTACTAGCTTTATCAATAAATCCTATAGTTATTGATAGGCTTTTCGAATTTCTATCAATGTTTAAATCATTTACTCTGTATTTTTTCTAATTCTCGAGTATTAATAAGGTAGTCTGGTGCTATGTAAAATAACCCCACATTTTTATTGAGATCTGCCTCTGTACTAGATATTATTGCTTTCTTTGTGTTGTTCCATCTATCATCATACAATACTATTGATGCTTTAGTTCCTGTCTCTCTTCTTGCTAAAAGCTTTTGCTCCTAGCACAAATAATCCCAAGCGTCAATTAGTCATTCCCTTTTTTTTAAGGTTGTCTATAGTCTCTGGGCTAATTAGTTCTAGGTTAACAGGATTATGAGAACATGCTTTACTATGTTCTTTTTGTACCATAATTAATCTTGAATATTTTTTTACAGGATTTATTTTTTTTTTTTTTTTCTGCTTTTACAGCATTAAGCCCTTTATTTCAGCATAATTTTAATTGTTGATCTATATTTACTATTTCTTCTATTACATATCCTTCTCTATTTTTATTTTTAACCAATCCTATTCTTTGCAAAATATTTGGTTGTTTAATTATTGATTTACTAGCATTTGGATTTTCCTTAATTCTTAAGGCCATTTGGATTGGATCCAAATTTTCCAAATACAGGTTTTTCTGATGCTATGTTAGTCTTTTCGACCTTTTTGTCTGATATCTTTAGATTTCTAACTGTTGTGATATCTCATCTAGTTTGTTAGAATAGTCTTTTTGATCTAATTTTTCCTTTTCAAATTTATATAATTTTTCTATTATTATTTTATTAACAATTCTATAATAGTATTGTTCCAAGCTACTATAACACTGTCTTATGCAGACTGGGGTGCGAAAGAGCTCTTTCCTTCTACTTTTATAGTATACTTAGAGGTTTTTTTTATAGCTATTTTGTATTCATTCATCCTAACACTATATTTTTTTTTTTCTTTTAACGTTTCTTGTAATTGATCTTGTATATCCTGAAGTTTTCTAGCATTTTTATCTAAATCCTGTAACTTTTTGTTTGCTTCTTTCGATAACCTATGAGCTTCTAGTTCAATTTTCTTGGAAGAGTTGTTAAAATCTTTTGTTGGCCTTCACTAATCTGAAAATTTATATAATCCATGTTTTCTAATATTTTATGAATTTCTAATTTTTTTCTTTTCTTTTTATACTAGCAAGACTTTCTATTGTATTATAAAGATCATTATGTATGTTTTCAGCTAGACTAATTATCATATCAGTTTATACTATTTAAGTGTTGATTTTCTGAATGAATTTTATGTTTAAAGTCTATAGGGATATAGCACATAATACTATGTTGATCTGTAGTATTTTTCTCACTAGGTAAGCTAAATTTTGCTAAATCTAAATTTTTTGAAGTAAATTCAGGTTTTGAAAATATTTATAGTAAAAAATAAATAAATTAGGTTTTGAAAATATTTATAGTAAAAAATAGATTTATGATTTAAATAACTTTTTTTACTATGCAAATAAAAAATATGTATATTGCAAACCAGAGGGCAAATACATTATTTGCACCATAAATTCATTTATTATATTGTAAACAAAAAGGTAAATAAATTATTTATATTTTGAATTTCACATTAAATAAATTATTTATATTATGAATTTCACATTTATCATAGCTATTGTTAAAATCTACTATTTACTACAATTAATTTAAAAAAAATGTTTTTTACAATTTGTGATGTCTTGGTAATAAGCTCGGCCCAAAGCCAGCCCATTCTCGTGCCTCAACATAGCTATGGACCAATTTTGGATCCTAAAGTTGTTGCCAGCAGTACTATCTACTACAGTTATTACTTCTAATTATCACTTTCAAAAGCTTGTATGTGTATAAAGTAGGGGTGTTCTCGGTTCGGTTACCATTGGTTTTGGTTGGTTTGGTTACCAACGACAACTGTCGGTTTTTAGAATTCAAAAACTGAAACTGCACCACATACCAAGAGTATTCAGTTGGTTAACCGACCGTTCATGGTCGGTTTCCATTGTCGATTCGGTTCGGTTTTCAGCATATGGTAATCAATGGTATGCAAGAAGCGTACTATCAGTTTACCACATTTTATTTTATTTTTTTGTAAAATAATTGCTAAAATAGTACAATGTATTGTGTATTGTTTAGGTTCTTTTTGAAATGGTGCTAAAAAAAAAAAAATACTATAATGGCAATTGACATTTACAATTTGTCATAGCACTTATGTTGAAATCATTAAAAATCTTGGAGAATGATATATATATATATATATATTATATTTATTTGAGTTTTTTAAATTGTTTTCAATTTTCATGAGACCAACAAACTTTACTTTAAAGTATAAAAAAGAAACGCCTAATAACCTTTTGAGAAAAGCATAAGCAAATTAAGCATAATAAGTCACATAGACCAAATTTTCAAACCGAACCGACATAATTAATGAGTCACCTAACCGAACCGAACCAAAATTTTCAAACCGAACTGAACCGAAATTTTTGAACAAAAACGAACCATCCAGTAGTGGACGGTTCGGTTAACTGAACCGAACTTGTTTAGTTTCCACGAAACTAATTTTTTAGGTCTTTTGTCGGGCGGTTATTCGAGCAGTTTCGATCAGTTTTGGTTTTTTGATTTTTGTGTACAGTCCTAGTATAAATGTACAAGAACAATAAAATCGTTGTTTTCTATATTTTTCTTATGTTTCGCTTTTTTATTTATGCTTTGTAATTTTTATTTTATTTTATTTTGTATTTATTTTACAATATTGGCATAATGTAGATGATTCCTAATGAGCAAATCGCGTTTCACGACAAAATATTAAAAAAAAAAAAATTGACAAGTAATGTCGATTGGCACTTGATGGAACCATTTCCCTACAATTCTGGTGGTGTGTGTCAAACTCTCACTCTACTAGGTATTTAAATCTTTTGTCTAATTTTGGTATCCTAAATATTAGCTAACCAATCATGTCATGGCATATCATTTAAAAGTTTAAAAATACTCAATTTGAATTATTTTTTTTACATGTTTTTCATTAAATAATGTGCTATAACACGATTGGTTAGACACTATTTAAGACACCATAAATTGAACAAAAGATTTGATCCTAACTAACTTCCATCTCCCAATCCAAGTATAGGGCCATCTTAAGAGAACAAGCAACCTTAGTAAATACTTTTATAAGCCTTTTAAGAAAAGGTATGCAATTTGTAGGTTTAATGAAAGAAAAGCTAAAAAAAAAAAAACCACTAGGCTTATGTCATTTCACGCTTTTAAGATGAACTTTTGTTTTGCTACTTTTTAAGATTAATCCTTTCATGAAAATAAAAAGAATATTATAAAATAAGCTTTAAAAAACATGATAGATATATTCTCAAAAAAAAAAAAAAAGGTGATAGATAAAGAGAAAAGGAAGGCGATAGAACGTGGACTTGTTGGTTTTAAAAAACGATTTTCACAAAAATATAGCAGAAATGTAGTAATAGTATGGATTGTGTATTATAAAAATTTTCTCAAAACGTTTGTAAAACGCCATAAATTATATTAATTTTATACATAAATAAAAATACATATTAAAATTTTTGCTTACCAAAATGTGATCGGAGATGAATGGAAACAATTGACTTGTAAAGGACATCTCTTTAAGACAAAAAGCACTGCCCTTCTCACCTAATTTTCGGCATCGAATGGACATACACATAGGGGTAGAAGGAATATGGTTTCTAACCATCACTTAACTAATGTTTAGTCACCCATTATTCTCAACACATGAGCAAAACGGGTCTTAAGATAAAAAATTTTTCTTCACTCTCTTTTCTTTCGCTTACATGCCTATGAGGGGAGAAATTAGTAGAGTATTCTTAGTCTCTCCAAGACTCACAAATCTATCTTTAATGATTAGATGAGGCCTCTATTTATAGAGAATAAGAGAGTATCAACCAATGTTCACATAGTCAAGATAATATCCAACCATAGTTCTTAACTGAAAAATTGAACCACATTTTCAACTAACTCTAAACTGAAGACAATATACAAGCAAAAGGAAATGACCCTAAAAAAATCTAGAAAACAGAGCATACAACTTATGAAAAATGACATTATTCTTTGGTCAAATTCCAAAATGAAAAAAAAAAAAAAAAACTACTATGTCACAAATAGAGAAAGAAATCATGAAATTTTTGAGTGAAAAAAAAACCCTAAACCGTTAAATGGTAATTTCCTCGACTATATATAACATATGATTTTATTAAAAAAACCACAAATATTATTTTTTTTCTTCGATTACAAAGCATAAAAATTGTACCTTTATGAAAACAAAAAAAATGAAAGAAACAAATAAACTTAAAGCATACATGAACCAAAATCAAGACATATTTTTTCTCTGTGATTTCAAATTTTAAAAGATTGAAGAAACCATTACTAACCCTAGAACAACAAGATGATCAACAAGTGATCAACAAGCATACATGTCTTCCCTCAAAAAACGTTGTGGTCTCTTCACAAAATCCATGTCTTCTCTTTGAGATTTTCTGAAATTAGTCGAAAGATAATCTCAACTTTACTATTTCATCCAATCATTTTCTCATACAATAGATTTTTTATGTTTTTTCCTTTTCTCTCGAAGAACAAAAGGGAGAACAAGAAACCCCAAGAAAATTCCCTTAGATTCAAAATTAAATTGGTCTTTAAAGAAGCCTAAGTGTCTTTAGTAAAATGGTGAAATTTTATAAGGGTATTTGGTTGCAGTGTTATAAGTTGTAAATGGTTTTAAAATTATTTTTTGACTAAAAATTTTTGGGTCAGTTGATTTTTTTATACAATAAGGGCATTTGTGTCTTTTTTGTCTAAAAAAAACTCTGGGTACTAAAAAAAAGATTTTTTAAAAGGTCGAGATATCGATATCAAATATTCTAAAACATAGGTTACTAAACTCAAATTTTGCTACAACAGAAGATACTAAAGTGAAATTTGCCCGATTTTTCTTTGACTTCTTGTAGTCTAATTATGCCGTGTAAAATTTTCCTATAGTCTTAGTATTACTGCTACAGCATTTTAGAACCTTCTACAACCTTCCAAGCTTTCTATGAAGTATATTTCATATACTATATAATCTCATATAACATAATTCTTATATTGTATATTTGTTGCAAAATCTATTGCAATAGATTCTACATCACTTTAACTTTCTAGCTTACTTTCTCCTTGTACATCATTAAACTTTCATCCTTATACCATTAAATTTTTCTTCATGAGTATTTGTCACATAGTTTGAATTTAACAAAAATCCTTGTGACATTAAAATTGTCCTGTAAACACTTAACAAATTTTTGAGCACAACCTTAGCTCACCAAATTTATACATAAATTCCTCTATTGCATATATAATGCACTATAATTTTTTTTGGTGTTATGATAAATCATTTCCATGAATTATAGTATAACAACTCGCCTTTTTGTGCTACTGCTTAACTTGCTTAAACATCATTTCTTAAACTTTAATCTTACTTACTAATAAGAAAAATACTGATTTTTTCTTTAAAACATACTTGAAACTATTACGACTTTCATTACAACATAAACTAAAACATAGTTTAAAACTTTACTTTATAGACATCTAAAACATTTCATAAAATTTATTAAGTAAACATTTACTTTCGTAAAACTTTTTAAAACATCTTTTCAGACAAGAAAAGCTTTTTGTTAAACAGCAGAAACTTTTTACTTAACACAGCAAAAAACTACTATAGTAGGATTCATACCTAATCATTGCATCTGTCATTGCAATATCGAGCTTTTCAACTAATCTTATTGGTCTTCTATAGAACTACCTACAATATGAAGGCATTTATAATGAACTTATGCTCAATAAGTGCAAAAAAAATCTCAAAAAAAAAAAAAAAAATTAAAAACATTCATCTTAAAAATTTTCTCTTAACACCTTTCTTTAAAAACGTCTTCCTTAAACATTTCTCATAAAACTTTTTTCACCAAAATGTTCTTCCTGAAAACATTTCTTGTAATTTTTTTTTTCATAAACATTATTTGTAAGAACACTTCTTAAAAGGAATGCAAGCAACATCACAATGAATGATTCAATTTATGCTCTTTTGTGAACATTTTATCGTCATACTTAACTTTCTTGAACTATAACCCTAAGCGTATGTACCAAACATGATTAACTATCAAACACCGAGGCCGTCATATAACTTATCATAACACTCGCCTTGGATCAAGAGGTTGGTACACCACTTTTTTATCTTGACTTGAGAGTTTAGATTACCGATCTTATAATCTTGGGGAACATGTTCTATGATCTAACTTAATGTCTAAACATTAAACATAACAGTTGCAATCACAATGCAAATCATGAAAAACATATATAAAGCATTTGAAAATTATTTTCTTCATACCATGGTTAAGGTCTAAGACTTACCTATTAATCGCTGTAGCATCCATACTTTATTCTTTTCTCTTCTTTTAGTCGGCTTTGTGTCCTGTTCAAATAAAACCTGACTATTAGCTAACTTTTCCTACTACTGACCTACTTGATTCATAATACAACTTAAATGTTAACCGTTCATTCCTTTTACTTAGTCTTATTTCTTATCAGTTTAGCTCTTAACTACTAAACTTGTTTGTTCCTTAAATCTCTTGTCTCATTTAACAGTTTCATTACTTAGCATGATACAGAACATTTCATCTAAGGTGCTCGGGTTCTGTTTTAGTGGTTTCCTTATAAATAATGATTTTACCCTTATTAGGTTTTTTTGTAAGTCATGTAAGCTTACTAGACTTCTCATTTTTACTTTACTATCTTGTTACTTGTGGGTTATAGAAAAATTCCTACTAAGGGGCATTTTCTAAAATCAGGCGGGGTCTATTTTGGTCATTTTATGAAGCATAAGCATTTTGCCTTTGACGGGTCTTGGAAAACTTTCAAAACTTGTTTTAAACCAAACATGCATTTCCTTGTTACTCATAACATTTACAAAAAACTAAACATTAGTTTCCTTTTAACAAAAAATCTATTTTATAAAAACTTTACAATTTTGATCCTAATACAAAAATTTTGACAATTACGCTCTTGACGTTTTTCTCATTCTTTACTTGATAAAAGCTTTAAATTTTATTCAAGCTGAACATATGTGGTTACCCATTGCCTACAACAATGCGAAAAACTAGCATTTCATAGTGAAAATTCTCATTTATACGGTTTTATGGTTTTGGCTTGAAATACAAAAATCTTGACATTTTTGCCCTTGGGAACAAAATTAACCATCTAATGCTAAATGTTACTCCTTGGTATAATTCAAATCATTTCAAAATGTTTTCCTTATTTTGAAATTCCATGCTTAAAATCTTGTTAAACTTATAACTTGAAATTGATTTGGAATTTTCACGAGTTGTTCATGTTTCTTAATAATTTCAATGAGATTTATAATTTTGTGTTTTAACTTTTCTCAAAATCATTCACCTTGATGGCGTTTTTGAAAGCGAAGAACCAAAATCAACATGTTTTAGCTTGTTCTGATTAGAATACGAGTAGGATTTCTTCACGAAAGTTGTCCAACTTGACATTACCAATAAATTACATGTTGAACTTGGAAAACAATTTGGCCTCCAAGTGCGTCAAATATTTAAATTTTTCAAAAATGCCCTTTTTATACTTTTTGTA
This sequence comes from Artocarpus hirsutus, assembly GCA_946598075.1. Taxonomy (NCBI): domain Eukaryota; kingdom Viridiplantae; phylum Streptophyta; class Magnoliopsida; order Rosales; family Moraceae; genus Artocarpus; species Artocarpus hirsutus. The sequence goes on along the minus strand of CAMOHE010032366.1, from coordinate 11,237 downwards.
CCTTGATTTTCTTTAACTTATTTCTCTAGGGTTTAATCTCATTTAAACCTTCATAAACATATTATCAAGCACTTAATACTTATAATAATCATGTCATAACATTTTCTTTTCATGTCATGATCCTAAACCATTTCATCAAATACTTAAAAAGCATAATAATGCTTAAACTTTGTATTTGACATAATTTATCATATTTGTTCATTTTAGGCATAAAACCCTAGTTCCTATTTCTCCATCATCATCATCATCATCATTATAACATATCAAATAATCATGCCATATTGTCCTTAGTACATGCCATAGTTCATAAACATTAAATCAAACACCTTCTATGTAAAACAATACATAAATTCCATGAAAACATGAAACTTTTCAAGACTAGGGTTTAGGATTTACCAAGAGATTTCTCAAGCTCTTGCACCTTCTCTTTAATGCGTGAAACCTTTGCGTGCTAATTCTTCTTATCATAAACCATAACAAACTCTATCAAAACCCCCTTAAGCCCAATGGAAAAACGCTAAAAATCCATAGCATAAGTTAGGATTGTTACCTCCGAACTTACAAAACATTGCTCATGAACACTTAAACTTGCATCCTTGGATAATTTTGGAGGCTTTAATCATCAACACTTTGAGAGAGTATGGAGGATAGAGAGTGGCCAATTTTGGAGCTTTGTAAGAATGAGTTTTGTTCTTCAATTTTGCATGAAATAGAGTAATTTGCATTGTTCAAAAAGAACATGAGAAAATAGGGAAGGATCAAATGGTGGTTTACAAAGAGTTTGAAGACTGCTTGTATAAATTACCTATGAGAAATAAAGTAATTTGCACTGATAGTACCAAAATTCTTTAATAGATGACACATCAGTCTCATTCTTTAATTTTGGTCAAACGATTCCTAAGTTGTTGAAATATTGTCAATCACAACCTTTCCGCCATCGAATGAAGACCTAGGCTTAGCACAACCCACCCCGTGTCTTTATGTGTATCGAGTTTGGTCGAACACCAGGCCATGAGTTGACCCCTTTAGCTTTCTCCATTTTGACAACTCCGTTAAGAATCCATATTTATATGTGCCATTTTTCTATATAAAAAAGTTTGAAGAAATTTGAATCAATTTAAGAGTATTTTGGCCTTTTTTTTACATCAAAACTAAAGATTTATGGAAAAAAAATAAATTTATATATTAAATTTAATCTGGAAGTATATATTCGATGAGATTAAAAAATAAAAGTATGACGTCTAAAGGTATATAAAAAAATAAATAACCTAAAATAATTTGACAATAGGGTTAATTACAAAACTATATATCCTAGTTTTAATTATTTTTTAATTTATCTTTTTATTTTAAGAAACTATGAAGGTATCCTTTAAATTTGAAAAGCTTGTTTCAATTTTATCTTTCACAAACTTCTTAGACTAAAAAAATGAAGATAAAACAAACATACTCTTAATTAGACGAATTTGTTCCTAAAATATATTTTTCTTTTTGAGAAAATTTTTAAGAAATATTTTAACATTTAAAAAGTCATAAAGCTTGAGGTTTTTTTTTTTTTTTTTTTTGAAATTTGATGTTTTGTTTTAGAAGTTTATATGTTTTTAATTGCATAAGATGCTTTTCATAACTATTTAAAAGTAATCATATTATTTTGTCTAATTTTTTATTCATATAAATAAAATTAAAACAAATTTTTTAAATTTAAAAAATACATTTGATGTTTTTAAAAACAAAAAAATAAATTTAAAATTTATCAAAATTATAAAATATAATTATGAAATTAACTTTTTACAGCAATGTTATTTTTTTTCCTACTAAAACCAGAAATATAAGCCCTTGATGATTTTGAAAGGACAAGCCTTATCTTCCGGCTGTTTGCGTCAAACGCTAACCGCCGACGCCACCAACCATCTACTTCTTCTTTCTTCTCTTTTTTCCACATTCCCATCCAAGTGTCATCCTCTCCTCCGTCCCTCGGTCCTCATAATCCTCTTTGCAACTGCAACAAACCCAACAATTACATGTTATAAAAAAGAACAATTATATTAAAAATTATTATGTCTTCCTACAGTCACCTTTTCCAAATGTCAAAACTTTTTCCTTGTTCCTTTTCAAACTAAAACTCTTACCTTTTAATCAATCTTCACCGATTCCCTGCTCCAAACTCCGGACATATCCGACTAAAAAATGGATGTGAAAAGACGAACAGTGCGGTCTCTAGTATCGAAGCTGAGCTCGGTATCGGAGCAGACCCGATCGGATGCTCTGAGCGTGCTTCGTCTCATCAGCAAGAACGACGCCGAGAGCCGCCCTCTCATCGCCGACGCCGGCGCCGTTCCCTTCCTCGCCGAGACCCTCTTCTCCCCTTCTCATGCCGCCCAAGACGACGCTGCCGCCACGATCCTTAACCTCTCCATCTCCTGCCGCCACTCCCTCATCTCCACGCGTGGTCTCCTTGACGCTCTCTCCCACGCGCTTCGTCACCACCGTAGCTCCTCCTCCCCCGCGGCCGTCCAGTCCTCTGCCGCCGCCCTCCACAGCCTCCTCGTTGTCGACGACTATCGCCCCATCGTCGGTTCGAAGCGGGACATCATCTACTCCCTCGTCGACATCCTAAAAACCCCCAATTCCCCTCCTCGCTCCATCAAGGACTCCCTCAAAGCCCTTTTTGGGGTTTCACTATACCCTCTCAACCGCCCCTCGGTTATCGATCTCGGCGCCGTCCCCGCCCTTTTCTCCCTCATCGTCAAGGACAGCCACATAGGCGTCGTCGAGGACGCCACCGCGGTCGTCGCGCAGCTCGCGGGATGCGAGGAGAGCGACGAGGCGTTTCGAAAGGTGTCCGGGAGTGGGGTGCTGGCGGATTTGCTTGACCTGGCCACCGGCTCGAGTTTGAGGACGAAGGAAAACGCCGTGGCGGCACTGCTGAATTTGGGCCAGTGCGGCGGAGAGCGGACGGTGAGGGAGGTGAGGGAATTGGGGATGGGACGTGCCGTCGAGGGGATTGCCGAGGTTGCGGAGACCGGCTCCTTTAAAGGACGAAGCAAGGCTGTGGCTCTGCTTAAGATGATCGACAATGGGACTGGCTTGCTCCATTCTTGGTTTGATTCTAATTTGCAAAACCAATCTTCATGAGATACAATTTTATTTTATTTTTTAAAAGTCTGAACTCATGCATATGGATAGGGGGATTAATGGATGGACTTCTGATCTTCGGAAATCTAATCTGTACAGATGTATGGTATGATGATTGTATTGATGGTGTGATTTTGATTATGCATCCTTGTCTATACATGTAAGAAGGGAAGTGAGGGATTTTTTTTTTTTTTTGGGCACTGTCTTCTCGAACTCGTTTTATAACCGTTAGGTAGCGTGTTTCAAAATAAGTGTTTTTTTTTTTTTTTTTTCAAATTTTATGAGAATAAATATTGTAACAAATTTAGTTTGAATTGTAATTTAAACTAAATTCGCCAAAAGGTTTCAGCCTGTATAGATGGGTTGATAATTGATCTTCAAAAGAATAGAGGTATCTTTTACACATCATGAAGATTGTCGATTTTAGTTTCCATTGAAATTGAAAGTTGTTAGTTATTTTCAGTTTTAGGATTGACATATGATTACATTGCTTGATGATTGTTCAGCAGTTTGGTCTCCATTAGTTGGCAAGACTCTTGAAATTTTGTTATGTGAAGAGCGTTTAGGAATCAAGTTTTAACTATTACAATATCAAACTCTTATATGTTATAATATAAAATAATAGTATGCTTTAGTGTAAAACAAAAATATGTTATAGTGACAAGCTCTCACATGTTAAAATGTTTAAGTTTCAACTTAGTTCTTAAACACTTTTGTACGCGTTTAGGAGTATTTGATCCACAGAAAATGATCTAAAAAACCACAAAAAAAAAAGTTTCACTTTTTGAACATGAAGAAAACATGCTATAGAGCAAAGTAATTGTTCATTGGGAACCACCAATGGAGCTAATTGTTTTAGCTATTGGATTAACTTTTTAACGATTGATCTATGACAAAGCAGTTTTGTATTACGTTGTGTTGATTCTTAATGTGGATTCTCACTGATCAGATTGTTAAAATACTCAATGGTTAAAACACCATGCTCCATTGATGGTGTAAAATTGTTTCATCCACCATAAGGCTAGGGTTCCATTGTGTGTGTGTGTTTTTTTTTTATTAATTAGAAATATCTTTTGCTTTATCCTCTTTATTATTTAGTAATTTATCTGGTAGGAATCGAAAAAAGATACTTATTGATGGGTATGTGTCTTTTAGCCATTAAGTCTGTAAAAAAAATTCATTTTGATTAAATTTAATGGTTTCAAAACATGCATCACTTTTAGGATTCTCATTGAAAAAGTCGCTATTTGGCAATTTCTATTGTCATGTTGCAAACTCCAGTTTTCCTTGTAAGACTTGGGGCAGATTTCCACTGTTTTGGGTTCCCTGGAAAGCAGTTGCTTTGAAGCATTTTAATCCTTTTTCTAAACCTACCTCTCTCTCTCTCTCTCTCTTTCTCTATTTACACACACACACACACGCACGCACACACACTAACTATAGTTTCAGGAACGTGCCAGAGGCACGTACACTCATGTTTACACAATACATAATGGTTGGTTACAAAAAAAATCTTTATCAATATTCTCTCTTATTATTTTGTTGTTATCAATCATAATATTTTTCTTCTCCCAAATTTTATTTCCTCAATCTTTATAGATCATTTTTTTCTCTTTATATCTACCTTTTCTTTTTCTCACTCCACACTCTCTCTTCACATTATCTGTTTGTACATTAAAAAATATCAATTTTTTTTCTTTATGCTACTCCTTGCTTCTCATCTTTTTCATCTCCACATTTGATCTCTTCAGTATTAACCTTTTTTTGATTCTCTTATAATCTTTCTATAATGATTGACTTAACATATTAAAAGATTAATTTGTTAAATTAAAAAAAATAAAATTAAATACAAGCAATAAAAAATGAGAAAATTTCACAAATGCCATATTTAAAGCTTACTTTTTATAAATGCTACACATATTTAAGGGTGACACAACTTAAATATACAATACAAGTGTTGTGTTGTACTTCTCTTAAATGACAAACAATCAATATTAAGCTCAATTTGGACTTAAGAATTGAAATAAATCTTAGAGTTATTCTAACTAATTCTCAAGTCTAACTAAAAATGTTACAAATGATTGAATTTTGCCTTTATTTATAGTCGTTGGGGTGTCATAAAATGTCTAAATAACAGACTTAATCTACATTGTTTATCATTAACCGCCTCCATTCGGGCATCTTACCTACATACATGTGTCGTCGTATTAGCTTTCCACTTTTTATTAGTTCTGAACCCATGTTCCCTTTTAAATCTCAGTTCTGCGTCTGGTCTTAATTTGACTTTTGTTGAAAAAATAATATGCAGTGGAATTTAAAATTTTTTTATATTAGAGTATTTTTCAAAACACATGTTTGACACGCTATATGAATAAATTAATCAGATCTTACTAACCTTGTATGCTGAAGAACTCCTAAAATCAATGAAGAGAAGTGTGTTCCAGAAGGACCTCAACCAACTGGCTTCTTTATTATTCTCTATCCACGATCGATGTGTGTGTAGGCACATTCGTATAGCTCTTCCACAAGTGACTCTCCTTCCAACCAATTGAGAAATCCTAGAACTAAGGTTCGTGAATTGTGAATAATAGCTCTCAGGGAGTTGCATAGACATATAGTATGGAGTGCTCACTCTTAATTCCTCAACTAATCTAAAGCACTTATGAGTCTCACTCCTTATTTATAGAGGTTGGGCCCAGAGGTTAGTCTTTATCAGATAAGGTCTCAAAACTTTGAATTAGGATCAATATCTGATAAAACCCATGTCTAAAATGTGTGACCAAAAAATCATTCGATCGGCAGTCCAAACTAGTAGATCGGCCTGCCGAACTTACTCTATCGGTAGGCTGACCGAACTTACGATAAATGATCCCTGTAAATCTTTATTTTCCACCTGAGATTCTTAGAATAGAGCTTCAGTTGTAATTCAAATAACCCAATAGAGAAGTTATCTGATTAAAATAGTCATATCTAGATAATCTCTAGGAAAATAAATATTTCTGATAATTCAACAAGTTTATCTTGAATTAATTTATTCAAAATTAATCCAACCGATAAACTAATATGAATTATCTAATCTTGATAATTCAACAAGTTTATCTTAAATTAAATTTTCATAAAATTAATTTAATCGATAAACAGACATAAATTATTTAATCCTATCGAATTTCAACCAATTTGATAATTTAACATAGGTCACCAATTTATTAGAAAAGCATGCCGTATCATTGCAGGATTTATTATGAGCTAGCATGGTTCCTATATAGTTCAAGCTCCCAATAATTGTGAAACCCAATATCCCATATATACATTTCATAATTATCAACTCTAACGCTACTCCACTAAAAGCTTAGAGCTACACTCTCGAACTATACAGAATTACGAAGCCCCAATATCTAAGTCTCTATAACATATCATAATGTATTGTATCCCTATAGGATTATCCATAATCGGTTTAATGATAAATTTTTTCTTATCTTTCTGATTATTTTTCTTTTATGTTTCATTATCTCACCATCGAAAAACTTACCATTCAAAGACAATATAACATTCAGTTACACCTACATATCCAAATCATTGACTGCTTTAGTCTTCCACTTACAGGATAACGCACATAAGAGGATATCAACGACTCCTAAAGATAAGCTATGGATTCTATATCTATGAATAACAAGTCCATGTTATCAAAAGTCATGCCTCCAATCTACCCGTATGCATACCAACATAAATATGGATGTCACCTTTTGGTACGTCAAAAGACATAAGTTAAGATAATGGGCCCATTATTCATTTCAGGATTAAGATACAACATATATGATTGTCTAAAGTGAATTGATTTGTCGAGACAGAATTATTAATCCAAATCAATTACATTTATGTCCTGATCCAGTACATCGTCACCTATGATAATGCGCCAATATTTCTATTCGCGGAGTTTACCTCCAATGGCCAAGACAAACCATCTCCCGTTAGGGATATAGACAACATAACAATTTTTACATGAATAAAGCACCTAACTTTTTTCCCTCGATTGCAGATCTTATAATTTAAACTGTCACCTTTAGAATCATGTCTTCCATATAATCTGTCCATCATATGCCTGATTCTAAAGGTTTAGACTGACAGTATCAAACTTGTGTTTGCTTATCATACATTCAACAAATAAGAACATAAAGAGTACAACAATTTGGTATATGAATGATAAATAAACTCTTTATTGATAAAATGCCTCCAAAAACATATTACTCCTTAGGGCATACATGTTTGACAATCTCCCACTTGCACTAAGTGAGTAAATATGACAAATCTCGCATCCCCATAACTTCCGCATGCCTCTTGAAGACTCTCGTAGCCAGTGTCTTTATGAATGGATTAGCTAAATTGTCCTCGGACACGATTTTACAAACAGCGACATGCCCACCTTCTATGAAGTCCTTTATCACATGATACTTCCAATCAATATGCTTACTCTTCTTGTGAAATCTTGATTCCTTAGCATTAGCTACTGCCACACTCTTGTCATAGTACAATGATGCTACCTTATCTATACCAGGAACTACGTCAAGATCCCTAAAGAACTTGCAAAGCTACACTACTTTTTTTGAAGAATCACTAGTTGCCACATACTTAGCTTCTATCATTGAATCCAAAGTGTAATCTTGTTTCACACTTCTCCAAGCAATGGCATCGCCGCCCAGAGTAAACATAAAACCCAAAGTCGATCTTGTTGAATCCAAACAAGATTAGAAATCTGAGTTAATGTAGCATAGAGGAGTCAAACCCTCACCCGAATACACAAGCCTATACCCTTGAGTCCTTCTCAAGTACTTGAAAATATGCTTGACCATAACGTAGTGGTTCAGTCCTAGATTCGATTGAAATCGACTTACAATCCCGACCGTATAACAAATATCTGGTCGTATACAAAGTATGGCATACATGAGACTACCCACTGTCGAAGCATAAGGCACCTTCTTCATGTATTCTCTTTCTTCATTAGACTTTGGAGAGTCTTTCTTAGAAAGAGTAATTCCAGACCTAGATAGTTGTCCACCTTTCTTGGAATCTTTCATTGCAAACCTTTTGAGAATTTTATCTATGTAGCTTGCTTGAAACAAAGCTATTAATGTGTTCTTCCTATCTTGAAAAATCTAGATACTAGGAACAAAATTAGCCTCACCCAAGTCCTTTATGTCAAACAACTTATTCAACCATAATTTGACCGATGACTACGCCCTAACGTCATTGCCAATTAGCAGAATGTCATCTAGATAGAGCAGTAGAAAAGCCAGCTTTCCATCCTTAATGTGTTTATAAACACATGGTTCGTCCACATTTGTGTGAACCCCATAAGTCTTGATCACTTGATCAAACCTTATGTTCCAAGAACGGGAAGCCTGTTTAAGTCCATAAATTGACTTTAGTAGCTTACAAACCTTACCCTCTTGACCCTTAGCATTGAACCCGACTAGCTGCTCCATATAGATGGACTCATAAAGACAGCTATTTAAAAAAGTTGTCTTAACATCTATCTACCAAATCTCGTAGTTGAGAGTGACAGCTATGGACAAGAGAGTGCTAATGGATTTAAACATGGCTACAGATGAAAAGGTTTCCTCGTAAATGATTCCTTTCTTTTGCATGTATCCTTTAGCTACAAGCCGAGCCTTAGAGGTTTTGACCTTTCCATCCTCTCCTATCTACCACTTGTAGATCCACTTATACCCTATGGGTTTTACCCCTTCGGGAAGATTTACAAGCTCCTAGACATGATTAGTCTCCATAGACTTCATCTTTGTGTTCATGGCTTTTGTCCAAAGTTACCAATCAACATCCTCCATAGCCTCTTCGTAAGCGTAAAGATCCCTATCATGTTCATCTGAATCAGCCAAGAAGACTTCACCTTTAAACATATACCTCTCAGGTTGATGCCCGATCCTCCCACTACGTGAAAGCCCCTTAGGTTGTTGTTTGGGTTTAGTTGGTTTTTCTACACTAATTGGAACGGTTTTATTCAGAATCCTAAAAGTGATCGAATCACTCTCCAACTCCTCAAGCACCACTTTGTTTTGAGGCTTAAAGTTGTCCATGTAACTATTCTCAAGGAAAGTTGCAATAGTTGAAACCACGACTTTATTTTCCTTTGGGTTTTAAAAATAACCTCCTTTTGTCCCTTTTGGATATCCTACAAACACACAAACTTTTGAATGTGCTTCCAACTTATTTGCATTCCTAAACAGAACATGTGCTGGACATCCCCATATACGAATATGGTTTAAAGATAACATGCAGTTTGTAGTGCATATCCTTAAAAGGACAAAGGCAATGATGAATAACTCATCATGGACTTAACCATATCCAACAAAGTCCTATTTCTTCTCTTAGCGATGCCATTCTACTACAGGGTCCTAAGAACTCATCAAAAGGTATTCACCACCTCGATCAGATCGAAGTGCCTTTATAGGTCTACCCAATTGCTTATCCACTTCAGTCTGAAACTCCCTAACTTGTCATAAGTTTTGCTTTTGTGGTTCATTAGGTTCACATACCCATATTTTGAGTAATCATCAATAAAGGTGATAAAATACTCATACCCTCTCGTGCCCGGATGTTCCTAGGTCTGCAAACATCACTAAGCACAAGTTCCAGAACCCTTTCTACCCTATTGCCTTTAGACCCAAATGGTCTTTTGGTCATTTTACCCTCCAAACAAGATTCACATTATGGTATAGATTCCACCTTTAAGTGACTTAAAAGTCTATCCCTTACCAACATTTGAATCCTATTTATGTTAATATGACCTAGTCACAAGTGCCAAAGATGAGTCTTATTAGAGTGAGAAGTTTGAAACCTTTTAGAGTTATTATCATTAATCTCAGCATTAAGTAGTAAGTCCATCTTAGGTTTGATCAAATATAGATTATTTTGCATCCATCCAGAATAGATAAAAGATTTGTTTTTACGAATCACCACCTTATTATTAAAAGAAACCAAATAGGAGTCTTTAAAGAAATAAGCTATAGAAATTAAATTCTATTTAAATTTAGGAACATAAAAACAATCTCGCAAAATCAAATTCCGATAATTATCAAAATATAAATGGACATCTCCCATTACTTCAGCTAAGACCAAGGATCAATCGCCCATCCGAAGCATGAAGTCTTTACGAAGCAGACTTCCCGTTTCTTTGAACCCCTCCTCAAGAAAGGAAGTCCTTGCAATACTTCTTTATGTGCTCGACCTTCCGATAGAAAAAGCACTAGAGCTTCTTTGGGTTCTTCTTTTTCTTCTTCTTGTTCTTACCATGTCACGCCCCGGAGTACGGGAGGTGACGTGGTGGTTTAATTAGGTTAATTAAGAAAGATTTAGTTAAAAATAGGGTTTTAGAATGAAATTTATAAATAGAAAGGTGATAATTTTAAAATCGTTTGAATAGAAAAGTTAAAGAAATAAATGAATCATCATAATAATTAAACAAATAGAAATAACATCAAAATAATTAAATATGGGGTGGAACGCGTATAAGTCCCACTAGCCCACATATTGTGCACACACATATAGTACTGACAATATTATGATACAACCACAGTCTAGAATAAAAGAGAAGTTAAAGTCTTACATGCCTTGAATGGTAATTTAACCTACCAAATACTTCTACTGATCGTAAGTCCGGTCAGCGGACTCCTCTCCAATCCGATGCTGATATCCACCTAGGGTTAAGATTTTAAAACAGATAAAATGTGAGCGAAAGGCTCAGTAGGACTATATTTGAAAATTATTCAACTTTAAAAGAAATTGCTTAAATCAAATAAATATATAAAAATGAACTGGAACAATCAACAAATAAATAATTAAATGTGAAATTAAATAAAATATAATCTTTCCAAAATAGTTCAAATAAATCAATCCAAAGAGTACCATTTTTCCTTTCCTGGGCAAACCATACATGACTCACCACCGTAGTGGCCCAGCTGGGTTTCGGGACCTGCCCCCAAGGTTGTTCACTACACAACCCGATCTCTGAGATGGCATCATGCCCTAAAATATATATACATATATATCTTTCTGATTCATAAAATCTCTTCTTTACCAGATATAATCATTCA
>CAMOHE010032365.1:0-23873 GCA_946598075.1 Artocarpus hirsutus | reverse complement strand
CCAACCCGAGAATTGAAAAATTCATAGAAAATAAAATATAACTCCGATTTAGGCTCATGATAGCTCGTTGGAAAGCTTAAAATGTCTACTTTTAAAATACGTAAACCAATTTACAAAATTCATTTTCATCTAATCCCAAAATTTCAAGAAAGAGCTACTGTCCATAGAGATAATACAAGGTTTATAGAATATTAAGTTTTTCTTTAACTCAAAGCATATTATCCTTGTTCAAAGTCTCAAAATCATTCTAAAATATACAGCATGCATTATATAATCATAATAAACATATTTTCATGAGTTTTATACCAAAATGATTATCAAACCATATCTCTAGCCTTTCTTGCAAATAATGAGGAAAACATGCTTAAGTTTGTTTTTTAAGCTTAAAACCTTAAAACATCAATCTTAAAGTTATGTAAATCAGTTTTAAACATTCCTAGCATGTTTGTAATATTGTTTATAAATGTTCAAATATGCATGTTAACCTAATTAGAAATTTGCATGGAGAAAACACATACTAAAAACCAAGTTTGAATTAAAGAAAACCTACCTCAAAACTCCTTTGAAAAACACCAAAGTTTGGGTTAAAAATCAAGCTTGAATTGACTCTAAAAAGACTTCAAATGTGGATAGGAATTATAGTTGTCGTGGTTGCAAAGAGAGCTTTATGCCTTGTGTCTTTAGTTAGACATTGAAGTGAGAAAGGAGAGAATGAGAAATTAGAGAAGAAAGTGGTGATGGTTGAACAAATAGGCATCAAAATAATTGAAAAGCGGGAGAGAATTAAATGAGCATTAAAAGGAAATATTATCATGTCTCCCATGGAGACTTTTACCAAATAATGTCAACATAATTGAGGGGGCAAATGGGACAAGTTGTGGAAGAAGATGAATGAAGCATTAAAAAGGTGGTTAAGAAAATATATCGATGTCACCTGGTAGTTGAGGTGAATTAATTCTATGTCTCCAAATGATAAGGATGCTATTTAATTGAGCACTAATGTAGTGGGACAAGGTTGGTAGAAGTAAGTGATAGGTAGGTTTTAAATATTTACTACGGAGACTTAGTAAAAATACTAAAGTGACATTTTATTCATATGATTTTTATAAAAATCATACCCGTTAAAATAACAGGTGTTTCATGAGAGATTAAGAGTGAAACTCTTCTGGTGAGATTCTAAAAACTCCCTGAGAGCTCTTGTTCACAAATCACGAACACTAGCTTTGGGTTCTCTATATTGGTTAGAAAGAGAGTTGCCTAGTGGAAGAGCTGTACGTGTGAGCCCACACTCACTCCGATCGTGGATAGAGAATAGCAAAGAAGGCCAGTTAGTTGAGCTCCTTCTAGAATGTTACTTCTCTTCATTGATTGAGGAAGCTTTTCTGCATTTACAAAGTTAGTAATATCTGGTTAATTTATGCATATAGCGTGTCAAACTTGTGTTTTGAAAAATACTCTGATATAAAAATTTTTAAAATTTCGCTGTGTACTATTTTTCTAACATGGTGAGTCTGCCTAGGGATGACAATTTTATCCACGAATCCGTTAAGCTATAGAGAACCGTCTTAAATAGGGCGAGGAAAATTGTAAACAAGTTAAAAGTATAACCAAAAACTAATTATAGGACAGGGACAAGTTTAAGGTCCATACCTTATTTACCATTTACTCGCCCCGTTTAATTATATTATATGTTTAAATTAAATATATCAATATATAATATGCTGTAATATTTTTAATTTAAGTTTAATGTCATATTACGTAGTACCTATAAAAATTCAATATTATAATTATTTTTTTAATTTTTAACTTATAGACTTATATAGATGAGCCAATTGTTATTTATTTATTTATTTATTTTATAATGAAAGTAACTTATCAGGTAAATAGGGTACCATGAGTACGAGTTAAGAGGAAACTATCCCTCGCCAATTTATGCAGGTTGATGGGGAAGAGATGAGGCTTGTTTTTCTTCATAGGGCAAGTTTGCGAGAAGACTACCCCGCTCTAAGTTCACCCCTTTGTCATCTCTAGTTTGGCGTCAACAGCCTGACCCAGATAACATGCCTGGCTCATTGGCTCAACTTGTCATGTACCCTAATCCAGGCAGTGACGTGGCGGATTAATTAAGTTATTTAAACTGAATGTTAATTTAAACTTACCAATTAATTAGTTGGGTTATTTATAAAAAAAAGTGGTAATTTTAAAAATATATATTTTTAAAGACAATATTCTCTAATTTAAGGCAGATAAAATAAAATAAAATAAAAATAATATAATAAAGATAGATAAGTTCGAGTTGGGCCCCACCAGACCCTCCTTTGTACACACGCATAGTATCGACAATAAATAAATTACAACCACAATCCAATACGAGAAAAGTAGAATTAAAATATTATATGCCTTGATTAAACAAGCAAATAACCTCAACATAATTCCTACAGCTCATGAGTCCGTCCAGTAGAGTCCTAGTCAGCTCTATGCCAGAATCCACCCAGTAGGGGGAAAATTTTAGAAACAAATAGAACTGTGAGCAAAAGGCTCAATAGAACTAAAGTTTGAAAAAAATATTTAATTTGAATGGCATAAGAATTATAAAGCATAGTCAATAAAATTTATTAGATTCTTTCTTATGGTTTAGTTCAATTATTCATTTGGAAAACAGTCATAATATTTTATCTTGGGCAAACCAATAGTATCGTCACCATAGTAGCCTAGTTGGGTTTTGGGACCTGCCTCCAAGATTGCTCTGTACATGACCCGATCTTTAAATATGGCATCATGCTTATAGGTATATCATTTTGAACGATGCATACGACACGTCCAGAATTATATCATTATTTAAGTCTCATCTTATCGAGTATTCTCATTTAAGTTCATTGTTTTGTTCATTATGATAATTCATTATTCAACAATTAATAAAAAAATAACTAATAAATTTCTCTCTTGAAAACATTTGAAAGAAATCGCTTTCTGGCCAAAACCCCTTTTTAAAACATGGTTACCAAAGAAAAAGGTCTAGAGTCCTATCTCGTTATATTGTACAAGAATACAAGCACCACAGTCTCAACCCGCTATACATTAGCTCCATGGAACCATGAACAACCTTGGATATGAACTAAACCTGTCAATATCTAACTTAGAGTATTCTACAATGCTATACTAACTCATGGTATCTTAGTGTGTCATTTATATCCACAAAAATCATTCCATAAGGTTAAAGTCTCTACTTATGCTTTAAATAGTGAAAACCGGTAAAAATTAGTCATTTTTCTAAGGTTCAGTCAACCTGTCAAATTCCTTGGTCTGGCCTACTGAATTACTTAGTTTGGCCTACCAACCATCTGAGTTCGTCCTGCCGAACTCACATGAGTTCGGTCTGCTAAAGATATAAATCCGGCCTATCGAAGTTTAAGTTTGGTTTGCTGATTTGTCGAAATATGAAAAATTTCAGATTTCGAGCCTCGGCTTCCCGAGCTCAAATCTCATTTTAAACCTGTTTTCACAGTTCCTAGAGCATGGATAATACTTAAAAATGATAGAATAACACAATAGAACTTATTTTAATATATTTCAACAAGTTTTCACAAAGATTTTCAAATAAATCTAAAAATAAAAAGATAGAAAAACTTGATTTAGCTCGATATTTATTCAATCAAGGCTAGATTCATGATGATTTGGGTGCTACAAACTTATATTGAAGGTTTCCAAGCTAAAAGAAACTCGGATTCCAACATACAAAGAGAATTAAAAATTTTGGGGCAAAAGTTTAAAATTTAAAAACAAAAAATAAACTAATCTCGAATTTGAGCTTTGAATGGAGTTGTGGAGGCTTAATCGTGATCCTAGGCTTCCAACCTGCTAAGAATCAAGGCTCTTGCTCAAATTTTTTTTTTTTTGGATCAAAATGAGAGAAGGGAGAGCGAGAGTGACAGTGAGGAAGAGAGAAAGAGAGAGAGCCTAAGAGAATGAGAGGGAAAGAGGGAGAGTGAGGGAATAAATAGAGGGGCTAAGTGGTTTTGCTCAAGCTAGAAACCATGTCCAGCACATGGTTTTCCAAAAGGGACATGTGGGCAATTAACAAATTGTTTTGTTTTAATATTCAAATTAACAATTAAAAATAATTAAACATGAGATTAATTTGAAAATACCACAAAGTAATTAAATTAAATTCAAATTACATTAAGGCATACTAATTCACTATTTACATACTAATCAAACTTAATTAAATTTCTAGATGTTACACAACCCCAATGATGAGTCCTATTCACCGGCTTGACCACAATGACGTGTTCGGTTTACTAGTTTGATCTTGACAATGAGTTCGCCCAAGTGTCTCGACTCAACGATGAGGTCGGCTTGACCCCAACAGTTTGATCGCATCAGAAAGTCTGACCCAACCTCGACAATGTGTCTGACTTGCTATCCCAACCTCAACACGGAGTCCAATATGTCGACACGACCCTGACGACTAAGTCTTAAGTTAGCCACAACCTAAAATTTTTGTTAAAAATTTTTTTTAAAAAAATTTTGTTTCCAAATGTAAAAAAAAAAAAAAAAAAGGTAACAATTTAAAAAGAAAAAAAAATCCTTGTTAGCAAATGATTTTCAAAAAAAGTTTTTACGTTTTTGTTTAAAAAACAAAAACAAAACTGTTTAAATAAATTATACGAAACGGACAGTAGACATTTACATGGCTGGAGCAAGCCACCTCACATTGCGAGGAGCAGCCAAGCAGCCACAATTGAAAAATAATATTTTGTCAATGACATTTAAATAAAAGAAAAAAGAGAGCTTCCTTTTTCCTACAACTAGCACAGGAAGATGCGTAAAAGGTTCAACGCTATATTAATTAATCTCTGCAGTGCTTGGCATTAGCGGAGTCAACTACTGCTTAAAAAGAAAGGGAAGAAAAAGGACATCAACTTAACTGTCACAAGAGTGCAGCATAACATATTTTTTTCAACATCAAAGAAAAACAGAGGGGGAGAGAGAGAGAGAATTCATCTCATATCAGATATGGCGAATGTGAGAAGGTTGAAGCTGGGTTCACAAGGCATGGAGGTGTCAGCTCAGGGACTTGGCTGTATGGGCATGTCGGCCTACTACGGCCCTCCGAAGCCCGAAGACGACATGATCGCACTCATCCACCATGGCATCAACTCCGGCGTTACCTTCCTTGACACATCTGACATGTTCTATGGCCCAGTCAACAATGAGATCCTTCTCGGAAAGGTACTTAATTATTAACTTTAGGCAATATCACATATTCACCGCTCTATTGTTTCAGCTTTAACCAGTCACACATAAATGTACCAAAGCCGCTCTTAAGTAAACTCACAAGTTATGTATCAAATATAGAGTCCGACAATTAGAATATGGAAACTCTTTAAAAAAATTTTGAGTGACGATTTTTTGACTAAATTTTATTTCTCATTTCACTACTTCTTGAGATATATCCCAATTGAAATTTACATAAGAAGAAACATATTTGTGCTTGTAGCTTTTAAGCATTATGTGTTTGTTTGGGATTATTTAGTATTTTTTTAAAAATATGCAAATTAAGGCACTCAAGGGAGAAATCAGAGAGAAAGTTCAGGTGGCGACTAAATTTGGGGTCCGATTTTCGGACGAGGGAAATCTGGAGGTGAATGGTGAGCCTGAAAGTGTGAGATCGTCTTGCGAAGCCAGCCTGAAGCGGCTCGGAATCGAGTGCATTGATCTCTATTTACAGCATCGCGTCGACACCCGTGTACCAATCGAAGTCACGGTAATTTGGATTTTTTTTTTTTCTTTTAAGAAATTGCATACGGTGACTGTTTTAGGCCTTCCAATTATATTAAGAGTCGGTAGTTTTCTAATTTTTTTTTTTTTTTTAAAAGGCCAGTTTAATCTGAGCTTTCTATCTCTCTTTCCCAGTCTCCCATTCTTTTGTCTTCTCTCTAGTCTCCGCTCTCTTCCTCCACCTCACTGCTACTATATCCGGCAAAAGGAAGTCGATGACGGAGAACTCTCCGTACACTTTATGATAAGTTTTAGTAGAGGGTTTTGTGCAAGGGATGGACCACCACTACTCGCAAAGGACAATTTAAGGGTGTGTTTGGTAAAAGTGGTGGGAACCACTTTTTTAGTTATAAACAGTATAAAACTCTCACATACTACAGTAACAATTAAAAAAAATCGCTACAATATAGAGCTCTTATATGCTACAGTAAAAGTGGTTTTAACCAACTGTTACCACCACCCTTCCAAACATCCTATAAAATTCACATTTTTTTTTGTCTTTCTCACAGGTTACTAGAGTATGGATGGTTGTCATGCTGGTCAAGAGATTATTTTACATTTGAACTTTTAATTTTTCTTTCTCCTTTAAGCGGTGGAGTCAAAAACTTCTCTTTTTTTTTTTTTTAAAGAATTAAATGAAAAATAAAACTAAAACAATGATTAAGGGTTTGTTTGTCGTACTAGTTTGGAATAATCTGTTTTAAAACTTATAGTTTAAATAGTATGGTTTAAACGATAGTTTTGAATTGTGTTTAAAATAGAAAGGTTTAAAACGAAAATAAAATATTACGTCAAATTAAAAACAAAAACTAGTATTTAAAAAATTATTGAGAATTATTTTTACTATAAAAAATAGTTTAAACTGTATGAATTTGAAGGGGGAAAGTTTAGATTGCAGGTGTATTAGCTGGTTTAAAACTGTCCTTATAGTTTGAAATGATCTTAGTTATTACTTCTTAAATATTAGTTTGAACCGCCTCTATAGTTTAAATTGGACTAAACCCATGCACCAAACGACACATAAGCTATTCGTTCTTCTCTCCTCTCTCGCTCATTATCCATAAATTGAGCTTGAACTACGTTTGATTTATTGTCTCATTTTGTCTATAAAAGATTTAAATTTTTTTAATAGTGCCAATGGTCATGTGACCAGTTAAAAACAAGCAATAACAAAGGGTTTAGCCCAAGCTTTCACAAGTTGTAGTTTCAATACTCTTGTCTATAAAAGAATTAAATTTTTTTAGTCGTGTTAATGGTCATGTGACTAGTTAATAACGAACAATGACAAAGGGCGATAACGATTAAGGGTTTACGAGTAAAACACAATGCAACACTTAGGGTTTAAATGCAAAACAATTTATAAATATTTTTAATTTTTCCAAATTTAAAGTTTATTTCTTTAACTTTATTGTATTGCCCACCCACACCCCCCCCACCCCCCCCACAATTTTTTTTTTAAATAGTCACATGATCTATATATGTTCAAGATTATTGAAAATTTGCTACCTCAATGATAAAAGTACCGATGTTTTAACTTATTGCAAGATTAGGGGACATTTTTTTTTAATTATTTTTTTGAGTTATGGCTAAGGGAAAAGTAAGGCAACAACTATTCTTCGGAAGAATGAATTTGAAATTCACTCTGAAAACTGTGAATTTATGAAACTTAAAATATGAGCCTGTGTAATAATAAAAACTAATGGTTTGTTTGGCACATTGTATTGTATTATATTGCATTGTATTTTTTGTATATAATACAATACAATACAATACAATATAATACAATACGACGTGCCAAACATGCCATTAAGGTGCAATTGAGATTTTAAGCAATTCAATGCACCCTAGAGGCAAAAGACAAGGTGACATTCAAGTACAAAGGTAGAAAGATAGGCTTTTGTAAAGTAACTTTGCTTATTTTGATGTTAGTATAAGTAAATAAGAGTTTTAAGCGGGGTATTGAAAAAAAAAAAGAAAATAGTTGGTAGGATTCTAATCTGAACCGTTAGATTTGTTTCATTTTATGTTAATCTTGTATGCTATGTAAATTTAATCAAATATTCTAATATTTAAGGACATACGCTACAAATAGAGATGTCCTACGTTGGAAGGCTCCTTAAAGTAAAAGAAATTTTAACACTTCACATCTTCTGAGAAGCTAGATGTTGGGGATTGCTTTCATTTTGTTATCTTCTGAAAAAAAAGGTTGGGGAGCTGAAGAAACTAGTTGACGAGGGTAAAATAAAGTACATTGGATTATCGGAGGCCTCGGCTTCAACAATAAGAAGAGCACACGCCGTTCATCCGATAACAGCTGTGCAGGTGGAGTGGTCCTTGTGGGCCAGAGATGTTGAGGAAGACGTTATTCCCACCTGCAGGTTAGGCTCAATGGAAGAACATATTTACTAATTCTGTAGAAAATGCTGCATATTCCAATATTGTTTCAGAAAATGAACTTGTATTCTAACACTTTCTAATTTTATGTCAGGGAACTCGGTATTGGTATTGTTCCTTACAGCCCTCTAGGAAGAGGGTTCCTCTCATCTGGGCCTAAGATTGTTGAGAACCTTTCCGACGACGACTTTCGAAAGGTTTGCTTAATTTTCTGTCCTGTAGATCTATAAATCTATGATCAGTCTTGGTACCATTCATCACCTCAGGCATGATAACACAAGACACATAGCGTATCACACGTATATGTCCCACAAATGAGATTTACATCCTATAGTTGTGATAAATCATTATTTTTTGTAAAATTATTTCCACTTCCTCGTAGGAATTCCAAAACTTGCTTTCTCATGTTCTTTTCCAACTATGGTTTTCATATTTGTAGGTTCAATGAAAAGAATAATTTAGGTGGTTACAAGTATAATCTAGTTATAATTTAATACTTTTGACTCTATGTTATAATTTAGAGTTCAAAGTTTCCAACTTCATGGTCAAAAAAACACAAATAAAAAGACTATTTACGATCAGTGGGCTAGTAACAGATTCCTTAACAAAGTGAGTAAACTATTGCTAACAAAGCTCACTCATCACTGTTTTATACATTTCCATATCTTCTACTGCCGTTGAATGGAGCTCTGTTTGCCCTTTGAAATCACTTTACTTGTGCTATCATCTTTGATTATAAAGCCATCATCGTAGTGGTTAACAAGTATACTTTATTGCAGACTCTACCGAGGTTTCAACCCCAAAACCTAGAACACAATCAGAAGATTTTTGAGCACGTGAACGAGTTCGCGGCAAGAAAAGGATGTACCCCGGGACAGCTAGCGTTGGCATGGATCCACCACCAAGGATATGATGTGTGTCCAATCCCTGGCACCACCAAGATTGACAATTTTAACCAGAATGTTAAAGCTTTGTCCGTGATACTCACGTCTGAAGAAATGTCCGAGCTCGAATCTTTGACTTCAGCAGGTGGCGTAAAAGGTGACAGGTATAGCAGTTTCATACCTACCTGGAAGGACTCTGAAACTCCGCCGATATCTTCATGGAAATTCGAGTGAAGACTTCTTCCCTAACTTGCTTTCTCCATGTCTTGTTATAGCTAAAGAGTGTGTTTGATTTTATCTTTAATTTGGCTCGATGTGTTTCTAAGAACTACTATTTTCTAATGCTATGTTCATGTAGAAGGATATGCAATACATAGCCAACGTGGTATTTAAGTCGTTTTGGTTCATATTCATATTGTGCTTATGTTGATTTGCCACCAAGAAGGCACAAACCATGTTTCTTTATTAGACCAACTGATCTAATGTACAAGCAGGATCGCAACCTTGAAGATTAAAATCTTGAGAAATACTTTTGATGCGATTGAAATTATATATGATTATTAGATGTTTTAGATGGAATTTATTATCAAAATATTATATAAATATTATATGTTGGAATAACTTGTGTAGGTCTCATCCAACAAAATGAGGTCAAAATATAATTGAAGAAAAAAAAAATTTTGCCACAAAAAAATTTGCTCTCCTCTTTCAATTTGTCTGCAACATCCCTCGTCTCTCTCTCTCTCTTCTTTGTTTTTCTCTCTATCTTTCAGCATATCTCTCCTCTCTCTCTCTTCTTTGCTTTACTCTCTCCCCTCTTTCCTTCGTCGTCGCTCATCGTCCTTCACTGTGGCTTCCACCGTTGTCGTGAAGGGCCCGTTTTCGCAAGCCTCAACGATCATCACAGTGAGTTTCAATGGCAAAGGGATCTCCATTAGCAAATGCTAGATCGACACCAATGAACTCACGGCTTCTGCTCACCGTCCTCCTTGCCAAGTACTCGACGTTGTTGGTGCACAACCTTTGAGATCAGGTCTTTCGGTGGAGACCGACAACGGCAACGTAGATCAGGGGCCAGGTCCGATTGGTCGCCGTCATTTCGTTCTCCTCTACCACCTTTCGGGATCGCTGTTGCCATTACCACAGTCTTTGTTACCGCCACCGCTGTTGTCACAATCGCTTCAGTGCTGAAAAAAGTTGTTGATGTATTCATTAAAAAAAAAAAATCATAGTAAGACATAAAAAATATCTCGGTAACACATAGTATCTCGACAGGACACAAAAAAATATCCGTATTTGTTAAAACATCCTCATAAGACACGAAAAGTATCCCAATAGGATACATAATATCTCAGTAGGCTTTAAAAATGTCCCGATAAAACACAAAATATATCCTAATAAGACACAAAAAATAACCTACCAAATTTGTAGCATAATATAGATGTTTTCACAATTTGTGCCATACATAATAATTAAATCTCCAAACGTGAATTTGTGAAAATACCTACTTAATAACTTTTTCTTCTAATCCTTTAATTAAACAAATTAACTACAAGTGTGCATTAGTATGTGCTTCCTAACTAACCTTACCTTCTACCATGCTTAAAAATATCTCAATGTGCAAAGCAATATGTGGCTGACATGTGGCATTTCATCTTTTTCATTTCTACTTTTTTTTTTTTGCTTTTTAATTTTGTGTTTTTCTCCAAACTTAGTGTGTTTTTCATACAAAAATTGAAACGAGGCTGTACTTAAATAAAAAATAAGTTTTAATATAGTTTTTCAATTAACTATTATTTTTATGGCTAAATTAGCATGTTTTTTACAAAAAAAGTGAAACGGAGGCATGTTTAAATAAGAGATAAGTTTTAACAAGTTTTTTTTAATTCATTATTCTTTGACTAAATTAGTGTGTTTTTTACACAAGAAACGAAATATGGAGCCGTGCTTAAAAAAGAGACAAGTTGTAACAAATTTTTTCAATTCACAATGGTTTCTATGGCTAAATTAGTATGTTTTTCATAGAATAAGTGAAACAAGGGCTTGCTTAAATAAGAGATAAGTCTTAACAAGTTTTTTTAATTTACTATTGTTTCTTTGGCTAAAATACTATGAATTTCACACAAGAAGTGAAAATATGACATGCTTAAATAAGAAATAACTTTTAACAAGTTTTGTCAATTCACTATTATTTCCATAGCTAAATTAGTGTGTTTTTGATATAAGAAGAGAAATGTTAGTGTGCTTAAAAAATAAGCACTAATTTTTACATGTTTTTCAATTCACTATTATTTCTATGGCCAAAATTGATGTAAGAAGATTTTTGTTATGCTAATTATTCTATTATATTTGCACTATCGTTTATATTAGCTTATCTACTTAGCTTTATTTGTTCTATATGTCATATGTTTTAGTTGCAATTTCTACTATCATTTTGTGAAAAGGCTATAAATACCCTCCTTAACTAATTGTAATAGGATTAGAATATTGACATTGAATACAAACTTTAAGTGTTTTCTCTCTTAGTTGGAGGTTTTACTTTTTGAGGGGCTTTTTTTAGATGAATTTTCTAATCTAGCAGTTGGGTTTGGCCAATAAAATACTATTTTTCTCAAATTCGATGCATCATTTGGCATCAAAGCCCTCCATTTTTCCTAGGAGATATGGTAGCCATGATTGGCAATTGGAGTTCTTTCGACACCAATGAGTATGAAGATTCATACTATTTGTAACGATCTGTCTTTTCGGTCGCCACTTAACTTACTAAAAACATCATTCTTGAACAGTAATCTTACTTACTTAGTAAGAAAAATACTGAATTAAATTTTTTTTTCTTTAAACATTCTTTAAAACATACTTAAAACTAGTGCAACCTTTGTCGCCATTCAAGTTGAGACCTCGCTCAACTTTTGCCTTTAAAACTATTTCAAATCATTTCTTAAAACTTAATAAGAAATATTTATCTGAATCGTAACTTAAAATTTAACTTTATGATAATATAAAAAATTTTGTAAAATATATTGTAAAACCTTGAAAACATTTGTTAAAGTTGTGGCTTTCTTAAAACTTTAAAAACACTACATTAAATAATAGAAAACCTTTTTTTTTTGTGTCGCGGAAGAAAATTATAGTGGTATCCACACCCAAATCTTTACATCTGTTCTTTACAGCACCCAACTCTTCTAACGGGTCCTACTGGCCACCCGTAAAGCTGCCCATAGCATGAAGAAACTTTTTATGAGCTTTTGCTCAGTAAGTTCAAACATAAACTCACAAACGTTTAAAACATACTTTAAATCTTTCCTCATAAAAACCTTTCTCTTGAAATATTTTTCATAAAACATTTATAAAACGTTTTTGATAAACATTTTAATAAAGCATTTTTGGTAACGTTTTTCATAAACGTTTTTCATGAATATTTTTCATAAACGTATTTCATAAACATTCTTCATAAAACATTTTTTATAAACATTTTCATAACACATTTTCAAAGCGTTTGCGTAAATGTTTTTCATAAAGCATCTATATGTATCAATCCTTAGAATGCTTTTTATAACATAAAAATGTTTTTCATAAGCATTTAACATAAATCATTTCTCTAAATGTTTTGCATAAGCATTTATCGTAAATACTTTATAATGAGGAATACAAGCAAGTTTATGCATTTATACTTTATAATAAGGAATACACGTAAATTCAAACTGCATGATTTCAATTATGCTCAATTATGAGCATCTTATGTACATTCTTCTCATACTTTAACTTTCTGTCTTCGTTCCTTAACTTTTCTTATCTTACATTCACTTTCCTTATTTTACTTTAGTGTTCATACCAACATCATCGATCATGAGATCATAAACTATGATGCTTCCCTTGCGGAAGACTTGAGACCATCGAACTTTGAGGTCAGGAGGTCAAACTTTAACGTTACTTTCATTACCTCATAACAAAGAGGCTGATACGACACTTTCTTTTTATCTTTACGTTACCTTCTTATCAACTTTAATGAGCATGTCCAATGCAACCGCATCATATGCAACACACTTGCAATTCATAACTTGTACTATAAAATCTAGTGCACAACAAATACAACTTATTGCATAGCAAATGTAACCTATAACGCAGACACATTTGCAAACCATAACTTTTATTTTGAAACCTATTGCGAAACACATGCAACTTGTTGCATAACAAATGCATCATAAAACTTATAACTTAAACTGTAAAACATTATGCATTAACGAAATGCAAAACATACTTTAAATACCTTACAAATCATAACTTGTACTTTTAAAAGCATTATGCATATTAATATGCAAATAGACTTTAAACATAATACTTTGCAAATTCGTTGCAAATCTTACATTAAACCTTTAAAACTTTTGCATAATAAATGCAAACATATTTTAAAAACAATTTGCATAACAATTGCAAACATATTTGCTAACATATGTATAAGCATTTGAAAGCTACTTACTTCATGCTGTAGGTGAGGTATGAAACTTACCTGTCTATAGCTCTAACATTCTCTATCCTGTTCTAGTCTCGTTCCTTTTCCTTCCATTAGTCGGCTTCTATTTCCCGATCATACGACAACCGACTCATTAATTAACTTTCTTTTCATCAATCTACTTGATTGATAATAAAACGTAAACATTAACTATTCTTTTCTTTTAATGTAACTTGTATACTATCTGTTTACCCTTCTTTTTACTTAGACTTATAAACTATCGGTTTACCTTTCCTTCACTTAGCTTTGTAACCCATAGGGGTTACCTTTCTTTCTTTATTTGACTTTGCAACCTGTTGGGTTACTTTTATTCGTAAGCGTCCCTTAATTAAATTTCTTGTCTCCCTGACAGTTTCACTACTTAACATATTACGTAACATTTTTTGTCTAAGAACGTTATGCTAAATCGGAGTGTCTAACTCCGTTCTAGCTATTCTCTTAAAAATGAAGATTTTACCCTTAGCGGGTTTTTCGTCAATTTTCGTAACTCTATAAAACCTACTCTCACATAAAACAGTGTAACAATCACTGATCATGCATTTTCATAAATTTTTATGAAAGCATCTAAAACAATTTATTTTAAAACCTTTCATACTGTAAGCGAGATTGCTACTTACTTAGACTCCGAGCTAAGCACGTCAAGTTATACCTCACTGTATCTATAGTATGTGAAGCATCCTCTACAATGCTCCTCTAGTGATCATGAATGGCTAGGATTGCTTCTTGGAGATCATACATTCTTGAAAATATCATTTTGGACTCTGTTACTACAGTTTGAATCACCTCGATCTGCGTACAATCGGTACCAGACAATTTTCATCAGAGTGGAATTAGCTTGAACGGAGGTCACCATCACATTCAGAGCATCGAAACGAGTCAGGAGTAGGTATCGGATCATCGATAGGAGGTCCGGATCACAAAATCTCAAAATAGTCGTTGACCAGCGATTGACCACCGTCAATTGGCTCCGTTGGTGGCTGGGCTCAAGCCTACCCCCCTAAATCGACCCTCTTGAGTTGATTGGCAGTGTCAATTTCTCCCAATTCAGCCTCCATTTGCTTAAATCAAAGGCAGGTTTCTCACCCAAAACCGACGGCTCCGATCTCCTATCTCCGGCGGAGCTACCGTGAAATTGAGCTGGGGGTTTTGTTTCCTGTAGCTCTCTGAGCATTCCCCCATGGTGGGGTTGCTCAACTTCACATGGAATGGTGGCCCATAGCACCTGCGACTACGCGCCAAGGCAGAGGTCATTCTCCATCCTCCTGTGAGTGGTTCATGAAATTGGGAGAGGCCACAGCTTCGTCGTGAGCCTCTGAGCATTTCCCCCTGATCAATTTAGGGTTACAAGGCCAAGAATGGTGGCGACAGTGGCCACCACAGCGGTTGGTGGTGGGCGTCCTCGATCTTCGGTGAGGGGCAGCACAACCATGAAATTGAGTGAGGGGTTTTACTCCTCGACTCCCTCTGACCCTTTTGGCACCGGCGGTGTGCCACACCACCGCCGGAGACGGCGGGTCTGGCAATGGCTCCACGGTGGCGACAGGGGCAGCTCTGTTGAGCCATTCCAGCTAGAATTGGGCTGAGAAATTAGTACCATCCTGCTCCTCTCCTCATGCTGAGTCCATAGACACCAAAATCACGTTGATTGGTGGTCAGACAGTGGAGAAATCACCTAAGGAAGTAATGGGTTTCACCGCCACTTTGGGCGGCGCATGAGCCTTCCTCCAATAGCTTTTTGGGTGGCACAGCTCACCGTTGGACTCAGCTCTACGAGAGCTTTCTAATGGTGTGGGAGGTGTTGAAAACGGAGTCGAAAATCTTGGATTGATTTTTGAGGAGAGAGAGAGAAAATGTAGAGAGAGAAAATAGAGAGAGCTGATTTTTTTTTTTTGTTTCTGATTTTTCCTCTTTTTTTTTTCTCTCTTCACTTTTATAAAAATTTTGTGGTCTATGCAGTCTAATTCTATACTGTGTGGCCTTAAACAGTCCAATTCTTACACTACATTACTTTTACAATGTAATTTTCATACTGCATAACTTCATCAGTACACTTCCTTACACTTTATTATTCTAATACCGTATAATGTCATGTATTATTACATAGTATTTTTCTTTAAATTTTCTTTTTCGTCTTAATATAATCTTTAATTTAATGCATTTTTAATGCATTAGAAATTCTCGGTTGTTACACTATTGGATCTCCACCATCTCCTCATAGGTACCATCACCACCACCACCACTCTCCTCAATCTTCATCATATTATCATTTCCTTTTGCCATCCTCATAGATCTGCCATTATCATCAAACCTATGCAAAATTAGATTCATCACCAAATTCAAAACCCCCAATTTTAGAAGAGTTTTTGATAAAAGAGAATTTTATGACTGGCTTGGAATTATAGATGAATATTTTGCAAATATGAGTGTAGATCCAACTAAACAAGCTCTGCTGATAGCTTTTCAATTCAGGGGCTTTGTGATGATATATTGGTAGGAGAATTTGAAAAAATAAAGAGGGCTTCAAGGGAAGAAGAAGATCAAAAGTTGGATCAAAATGAGAGAAAAGCTAAAGAAAATTTTATACCTACTTCATATCTAGCAAATCTGTATATGCCTCCTAATTTGATGACGACACCGCGTGGATTTGGCAACATGTCCATCTCTAAGACGAAAAGCACCCCGTGCAGGGTCTCATCGATGCATGAGAGAATCTTTGTCACCTGAAGATGAATGCACTCACCCCTGTTTGAAGCCATCTCCTCCTTCACGACCTATAGAGTGTGATAAAGAACTCCAATGTGGTGGCGAGTCCATCTCTAACATCTACAATTTATCTCCGTCCCATCATTGCGGCGGCACTAGTGATGAAGTCATTCATCTCAGTTCACAACCATTTCTTCGATGCGACATACATCCTTTTCCAACGAAGCTATAAGCAGCTCTTCCATCATCATGCAAAGTTGGATCCAATCAACGACGGCTTGGAGTCAATGGCAGCACTGCTCCCCAGTGGTGGCTCTGATATCCGTTCACCTCCTTCACGAAGTACATTGGAACTTCAAAAATCTAGTGAGCTGACCCTAGAGCAAAATGCGCCTAACAACATTCAACTAGCCTAAAAGGAATTAGACCCAGCTTTGACTTTTGAATAGGAATTTGGCCCAAATCAGGTTCTATAACCTAAAAAGTCAAAATGGTCAAAATCAGTTGCAAAATATACAAATTGACACTATCCAATTCTCCTAAGTCCAATAATGATAGTGGTACTCATTAGATTTTAAAATCCATTAAGCAAACTAATCCAAGTTTTCATCAAAGTCCTATGCCAACACTTAAGGTGAACCCACAACTCTCTCTAATATGATGAAATTTGTAAATGAGTAGTTCAATTATGAAGAAAAGAAAAAAATATTTGTGATATTGTTGAGGTCAAATTTTGTTTGCTGATCTTTTTCATACACGTGTCAGCTAGGTCAAACATGTAGTAGTTAATATAGATGCATTTAACAAGATTTATGACGCTTATTAAGAGAGGAGACAACATGTTTTGAGTCACCTACAATAAGAGGAGTCAGTGGGCTTTATAAGATGCCCAAATACTCTATGACATCTAGTATAGCAGGAGCCTACAAAGTTCATATCACCTTGCCCTTTCGGAGCTCGCACGGTATATGTCATCTACCATAAGGCTGCATGCTACACATCATTTACAAGTAGATACCATGTGGTTTATTTCACCTTCTAGTAGCCTACCTATTTCATGTAGGTTGTACATTGGGAGCTGATATACTCTATGACGGTTACTTCAAATCTATCAAAGATCACCAGAGATCTTGTTTTTCTGGGTTATATCATGGAGGATCTTATTCAAATTCAAGTCATCTTTATCGAGATGATGTGTATCAAATATTCCCATTCAAATTCAGATCAATAATATCGGGAGGATACAAATCAATCTCAAGAATACATCCATATTTAGGATATGGGAACTACATTCGAAATTCAAGTGTCAAGATCAAATCAGATCATGTGGCTCGTATAAGGTAAGCCGACTCTATAAATAGGGCGTGGCGTCATTCAACATGAACATAACTATCCGGCTACTAGCTATCACTTTCTTGTCATTTTATGTACTTTGTTATCTGAATAGTGAAAACCCTATCTCCATAGTGGATGTGGCCCTTATATTGAGGGTGAACTACTCTAAATTTTAGTGTTCTTATTTACTTTTTGCACTTGCTTTTTTGCTTACTTGTAAAACATCAACATGATGATTAATTGGCCATTAACCTTACTAACAAATAGATTTTAGATTTTACCATCTATAGTTTGGCGCCCATCGTGGGGCCATAGTTGACAATTCACACATCCATAATCCAGCCTTCAACAACCAAATAAATGAAGGCAACATCAATCTGGTCAATATTGGAACAATGAATGACACTCATCATGGAGTTGATCTAAAAGCAAGAAGCAATTGAAAAGTGAATCACTGATTTGCTTGCCGAAAACCAGGAGCTATGGTCTCGGTTATGCATAGCCTTTATCTTCACCACCAATAAACCACCTAACGTCTCCACTCACTAGGGTCTATTCCTTCCACTACAATGACCAAAATGCCTTCTTCAGGTGTGCCTACCATATTGCCCTATTCACCAGATGTAGTCATTCATGTCAAGGATGGCCCCTTTTCGAACGACCTCTTAAGAAGCAACTTCTTAGGTGCCAGCTTCTACCTCTGGAATTCCAACCTAGACAAATCAACACTTCATGTCCTTGCTCTCGCATGTGTCCAAGGCTTTATAGAACTCAAAGAATTTGAGATACGTTACCAATGGGAGAAAGAAGACCAATGAGACAATTGCCTTGGAGACATAAGAGCTCATGACAAGCAACATGACAGGCAAGATCGACAAGAGAGGGACTCTTGGGAGGAGAAAACCTTAGGACTACTCTCATAGAGGAAAAAGAGAAAAGAGACCTTTATTGTCCCCAAATTATACACTCAACATCGACGATGACAACTTAGTGATCATGCATCTACGAGGTAAAGACTATGTCCAATGGCCCAAAAAGTTAACAACTCCCATGAACAAAGGACACCACGAAGTATTATGAGTTTCATTGAGATCATGGTAGGACTGAGATAGTTGAGCTCTTAAAGAGGAGCCATCTTAAGGAATTTTTAAGTGATAAAGGCCAAAAGACTTACGGCTTGGATGGACGTGAAGATCAAAATAAGAGACTATAAGCAAGACACCATCGCCACAACCAGTGAAGAAGTTAGTTGGTGTCATTTATGGAGGAAGCATCTATGGTGGTGTGACAGTTCTTTTGTTTGAAACCACATCAGGAGGACAAAAGGTACATCACCTAGGCAAACTTCTGACAATGCCAAAGTCGACCACACTATTTCCTTCCATAGCCGCGTGGCCATTGAGTTGTGTCAGCCTCACGATGACGCCTTAGTCATCTCATTGTTAATAGCCAATTGTTAGGTGAAGCGCATACTACTTGGCAATGGTAGTTTGGCTAATGTTTTGTTTCCATTGGCTCTTAGAAAGATAGAAATAGATGAGTCAAAAATTGAGAAAGCAACTACTGTACTTGTAGGCTTCAATGGTGAGTTAAACATTATGGTTAGGAAAATAAAACTACTTGTCTTTGCAGGAGGAAATAGGATGACAACCTTTCTAGTCATGGATTTCCCTTCTACTTAAAATGTCATTCTTGATGGACTATGGATACACTTGCTGAAGGCTGTACCATCCACCTACAACCAAGTAATCCGATTCCTTACCAAGCGAGGTATATGAGAGATTAGAGGCGATTAAGACATGGCTTGAGTGTGCCACTTAAGTACCCTAAAACTAAAAGACAACTGCTTATAGTAATTATAGATAGCGATTAGATTAAGAAGGGGCCACAAAACCAAACAAGAGGAGCTAGATGTTGAAGAGCTAGATGAAATCCTCATAGATACTCAACATCCTGACCGAGTTATCAACATTGGATTGCACCTGGAGTTATCAATTTGGGTAAAATATTTGATTTCCTTAAGGCTAACAAAGAATGCTTTGCTTGGTCATGTACAAACATGCCAGGAATCGATCCAGACATCATCATACATAGACATGAAGATGACCCGAATCACAAACCTGTGCATTAAAAGAGAAGGAAGTTTTGAGTTGGTAGAAATCAAGTCCTAAATGAGGAAGTAAGGTGACTACTTGAAGCAAGGTTCATTAGACAGGTTCAATACCCAAATTGGCTAGCAAACATAGTCATTGTAAAGAAGAAGAATGGGAAGCGGCGAGTCTGTATCGACTGCAAAGACTTGAATGAGCCATGTCCAAAGAATAGCTTCCCTTTGCTATATAGGGACCGCCTTGTAGATGCCATAGTTGGGCATTAGCTACTTACTTTCTTGGATGCTTGCTTTGGTTACAGCTAGATTCTTATGCACATAGATGACTAGGAAAAAACAAATTTTGTTACTAAGCAAGGGACCTATTACCATAAGTTCATGCCATTTGGATTGAAGGACGTTGGTGTGACATATCGACGGCTAGTCAACAAGATGTTCACAAATTTGCTCGATAAGACAATGAAAGTTTACATTGATGGCATGCTCGTCAAGTCATTGAGTGTTGAAGATCACATCTCATGCTTAAAAGATTGCTTCCAATTGCCTCAAAAATATCAAATGCAAATTAACCCTACCAAATGTTCTTTTGGAGTTAGCTTAGGTAAGTTCCTAAGGTACCTAGTCAATAAACAAGGGATTGAGGCAAACTCTAACATATAAGAGCATTCTTGAACATGCGCTCGCTAAGGAGAAAATGAGATGTTCAAAATCTAGGAGGAAGAGTGGCCACACTTAGATCATCTTATAGGTGTCTCCCCTTCTGCAACCTCCTAAAAGGAAATAAGACCTTTGAATGGGATGAGAAGTGTGAAGTAGCCTACTAGGAGTCGAAGAGATTCTTGACAACTCTACCTGTCTTAGACAAACTGAAGGACCATGAACCATTGTTTATATATCTCATGTTGTTTGACATGACTCTTAGCTCGGCTCTCGTTAGGGAAGAAGGAAAGACATAACAGCTAGTATACTGCATGAGTTAGAGCCTACTAGATGCAGAAACTAGATACTAGATGATCAAAAATCTTGCCTACACCTTGATTGATGCGGCAAGGAAGCTACAACCTTATTTTCAAGGTCATTCCATCAATGTAATGACTGCTTTCCCACTTTGTACTATCCTACAAAGGCCAAAGGTATTGGATCAGCTCATGAAATAGGTAGTTAAGTTGGGAAAGTTTGACATAATCTTCAATAAGAGGACAACCTTAAAGTTTTAGGTACCTGTAGACTTCGTCGTTGAAATGAGCATAAAACCTACAGCCTCCCTCCAGAGTGAAGTTGAAATGATGAATGGATACTCCAAGTGGATGGCTCCTTTGACATGAGAAGTAATGGTGTCAAGATCTATGTTAAGTCCCCAACTAGAGAAGTGGTTAAGCAATCTTTTTGCCTCGATTTCAAGGCATCTAATAATAAAACAGAGTATGAGGCTATGGTCGTTGGCCTATGATTGGCTAAGGTCCCCAAAGCAAGACGGCTGAAGGTGATGAGCGACTCCAAATTGGTTATAAATCAAATCTCTGATACACATAGCAGAGGACCTAAAGATTGTAGCCTAACTAAACATTCTTTATAACCCAAGGGCTGAATTTGAAAGTTAATTATAGATTTTGACCCAAGGGAATCCAACACGTAAGCAGATGCTTTAGCCAACCTTGGCTTGGCCACTGATTCTTATCTAAAGCAGACGATTCTAGTTAGCTATCTAGAATGGCAATGTATAGAGGAAACAATTCCCTAAGGAGTAGTTGACATAAACTCATCTAAATTATAGATGATGCCAATAATCTGGTATATTAAGCATGGAGAGCTCCCAAGTGACAAGCATAAAGCCAGGACGCTACGGGTTTAAGGGGCTAGGTTTACTCTCATCAATGAAAAGTTGTATCGTTGCTGCCACTTCAACCCTTATTTACGTTGTCTCGATCTAACGGAAATGAATTACGTCATAAGGAAGATACATGAAGGAGAATGTGGCAATCACTCTAGTAGGCTTGCACTTATTTAAAAGCCTTCAAGTAATGTTTTTATTGGCCAACCATGCTAGCACACTTAGAAGATCGTGCTTGAAATTGCCATACCTGTTAGTGGTTTAGCTTATTCATTCATCAACCAGCTGAATAGCTCTCATCAATGCATAGTCTATAGCTATTTATGAAGTATTCCATGGATATTGCCAGTCCATTACCCTTTGCCTCTGAGAAAAGGAAGTTTCTCTTAGCAGTCAACAACTACTACTTAAGTGGGTTGAAGTAGAGGCATTTTGATGAGTCAAGGAGAGTGACGTTTTGAATTTCATCTATAAGAATGTTATTTGTAGGTTTGGCCTCCCCTAGGAGATAGTTACATATAATGGAACTCAATTCTCAGCTCAGAAATTTCAGAGGTTTTACGATCTATGGATAATAACACTTAGTCTCTCTACATCAAGGTACCCCCAAGGCAACGAGCAAGCAGAGGTGAAAAACAAGACAATCATGAATAATTTGAAGAAAAAGCTCAACAGCTACAAAGAGAGATGGACAGATGAGCTCCGAAGAGTGCTATGGGCCTACAAAACAACTCTAAGGAAGGCGACGGAAGAGTCACCTTTCTCCCCAGTGTACGTAACTCAAACCATCATTCTTGTCGAGATTAAGATGCCTAACCTTAGAACTGAGCTTCCCTGGTCAAGAATCAGCAAATGACTAAGGACTCACCGAGAACCTTGACTTGTTTGAGGAGAAGAAGGATAGTGCTTTGCTACGGTTGCCTTGCTACTAGCAAGCTACTGCTATGTACTACAACTCAAAGGTGAATGTTCACCGCTTCAAAAAAGGTGACTTGGAGTTAGGAAAAGTTTTTTAGAACACACAAGAATGTGGGACTGGGAAGCTTGGACCAAACTAGGAGGGACACTATCAAGTAACTAAAGTGGTGAATCTTGGAATTTATAAGTTAGAAGACTTTGATGGTGCTCTAATACCTTGACCTTGGAATGCTTTGCACTTGAGGAAGTATTACATATGAAGATGCCTATTGCAGTTTGAGACTACATCATCTTTAAGAGTTCATTTTTTCTTTTTCATTTTGCATTGCCTTGCTTTCAATTTTTTAGTAAGTTTTCTTTTAGTCATGAGTTTATTTTCCATTCTTAGAAGTTGATGTAGAGAACATAAGGTTGTAATAATTGAAGTATACTTGGACTTGATCCCTAGCTATGGGTATATGGGCTGCTCATGTTACTATAAATGAGTTTAGTCGATCCTATTTAAAATCTTATGTCCTCTTATACATGCGTTGCAAACTCAAGACCTCTAAGATGCTAGTTGCATGGATTAAGGTCATCCTATTAGAGGCGTTGTGAATCATGCAAGAATCGTAAGTCGTAAGCTGCAAGTCACATGACTACTTTGCACAGCTTATGTCACCCCTCGGGATAGAAAAAGCCATCAACATCTCAAGCAAACATTCCAGGGACTAATCACCCTCAAAGGCACGACATTTAGACAAGGCCTCGGCCTAAGAACCAATATAAAAGGTGGTCATGTAACGCCCCCTTATGGACATCACAATAATCGTTACTTTTATCCTTGTTATCATTATTGATAAAATAAACCATTTAAATTTAGACACAATTTGATAAACATATCCTAGGATCTATGCATACAAAATTTTTTTTAAAATATTCCAAATATTTCAAATCTTTTTTTTTTCATGGTTTATCAATGCCAAATTAACAAAACTATAATTCAAACAAAATTTCAAAACAAACTTTAAAATCTATTTTAAACAATTTGGTAGACTGAACTTTTGAAAAATCAAAATAAATGTAAAACAAGTCTTTTTATTTAATAGTGCAAAAATTTAAGCATTCAAAGAAATAAAAACATAGAAAAAAAAATTATTCTTTCTTGGCCTTTTTTCGTTTCCGATCCATCATTCATAGCCCACACGCCCGTCCTCACCCTCCACCTATTACCTGGTCCTCTTACCTTTATCTGCAACATGATTATAAACTAAGTAAGCAAAAGCTTAGTAAGTACACTTTCCTATCTCACAACATAAAACATTTTATGAACATCTTTGTGAAACATCATAATCATAATCATCATTAACATAATAGTGCACTTGGCACAGTTTTATATAAAACATATCTTTCATCATCATTATCCAT